>OX451736.1:1731781891-1732003917 GCA_948472305.1 Vicia faba | reverse complement strand
AATTATATATATATATTTTGTATATAAATGAATATAGTATTTATTTTCTTAAAGAAATTAGGGTTTACCCTTAAAACAAATGAAATTAATCTTTTATTTATTTATTTATACTTTTTACATCAAAAATACTTTTACATACATAGGTAAACCAAAACCTTTTTTAGCATAATACATATTATTTAATATTTATTTATTTTATTTAAATATTGTACATTTAAATATTTATGCATTGTGATTCAATTTGGATGTAATAGTAAATTAGGGTTTATATTTCTTGTCAAATACCCCCCATTTAAAATTGTACCCCCACCCCCATAATCATGTTGTAATAGCTTAGAATTTAAATTCTCGCACTTTACGCTTTCAATTATGCCATGATTAGAGAATTAGGGTTTGTATGCAAAAATCCAAATCAACAAATAGCTTGACCTAATCAAAATACAAAAATGCATGAAAATCAAACACAATGCACACTTGCACCCTAGGGTTATAATCTACTTGTTGCCTTCAAAAATGGCCATGGTATGCATGTTGGGTACTTTGGCAAAACAAAAACAAAACAAAAGATCATAGTCCTTCGATGACGCTATCTTGGTTGCCTAAACAAAAATGATCAATTTCCTCAAGAAAATTGCCAAAGATATTTAACACAATTGCTATCATGGTCTACACGATGACTCGCGCATGTCCCGTTTAACATCCTAACACAAGGTTGTTCAGCAAATGCAATGGTGAAACAACACTGTCAAAAGGGTTAAAAATATAAGAAATATCTTTGAGTAAAATAGGGTAGATAGCTCTTAGTTACTTGATCAAAAAGCTTGCAAAACATCCTTGCTATTTTCAAACACACTTCACAACACAATTTCAAAACATTTCCCAAAAAATCAACACTTTCAAACATTGAAATCTTTTCAAAAGACAAAAACACCTTTGTATACATTCAAACAAGAATCATTACAAAGGTTGCCACAACGATGACCTCTTTTCAAAACATCTTTCAAAACCACACACAAAGCACCATTTCAAACAACTGAAAAATCAAAGTAAGTGATCTAAACAAGTAACTAAGAGCCCATGGATAACCATGGATGAAAAGGGTTCCTGAACCTTCCCTTTTCATAATCTACTCCCCGAACCCAAGAAAACATCTCAAAGGTCTTTCCTGTGCTTTTTGACCTTTTCTTAGGATAAAATAAAAAGTCGGTGGCGACTCTTGCTAAACCGAAACATTTGCAAACACAAACGCAAAACCTCAAGTCAGTTCTTCCACCGTATCACACCAACCACTGTGCCACATCAACGTAGCTACTGCTTCAACCGTATCGGTCTATGCCGTACAGTTCCCTCACAGTTTATGGCTACTTACCTAAAAGGTGTTCCCCAGATCGGGTTAGGATCTATTGCAACTCCGATACAAAGCCCCCAAAAATAAGACAATCAAATCAAACAAGAGAAGCAAATATGATGAACTAATCCTAAGGTATACCCCACTTATTAGTCCCCAGTAGAGTCGCCAGTTTTTTGATACGGTGGCCAGAATTGGACTGTTTTGAAATGCTGGTTTGCGTTTTTGTGTTTGTGTTTGCAAAATGTCGCGGTAAGCAAGAGTCGCCACCGACTTTTATTTTATCCAACAAGGAAAGGAAAAAAGCACAGAAAAATTCCTTTTTCGAGATTTTGGAGTACGGGGGGGTAGATTATAGAAAGGGAAGGTATTAGCACCCTTTCTATCCGTGTTTTTCCACGGGCTCTTAGGTACTTGCTCATCATTTTTAAAATTGCTTGTGTGTGTTTGATTTGAAAAAGTTTTTGTTTGACTTCGATTTAACCCTTGCTCTTGTCTTCAAGAGTATTACGAAGTGTTTTTGAAAACTTTGTTTGAAAAGAGTGTAACTGTGAAAAAGTTTGTTTGTTTTGAGCAAGTACCTACTAGCATCTACCTACTCGAAAAAGAATTGTTCTATGTTCTTTTCTTTAGACAACACTATCCCACTATTAGTGAGTGGGTAGCACCATCGTTGGAGTTTTAAAGGGTCAATTCGAAAGGACGTACGATCACTAAAGCAATATTAGGACGTCTTAGTAATAACCCTAATGTCTTAGATCAATATTCGAGGAAACAATTCTGAGGCAACCTTTCCGAGGCAACTTTGATCTTTGAGACAAACGAGCGACCACTAAAATACCCTATACTTAATGATCGTTTACCGAAAGCAACCGAAGTGAGAGTTTACCCTAGGAGTGCGCATGTGCGAGTGATTCAATTTCAAGTTTATTATCTTTGCACATTTAGGGTTTGCTAACCGTTTTAAAGTTTACATACATTCTTGTCATGCATCCCTATTACCATACATTTAACAGTTAATATTTGCGGAAAATTAAAATGCGGAAAGTAAGCTACGCTATTACAAGGCTTCGGGTATTAATTACATAGCCAAAAACAACCCGTAAAAAAACGATAAATGAACGAAAAAGTCCTAATTAATCTATTACATCCCATGAGCAATTACATCAATATTGTAAAAAATATATAAAGCGCGCGTGATGAGTTAAGAACGAGAGAGAAATAGGGTTTTGACCCCGCCTAACCTAATTGAAAGAAAGAATTATTTGTTGTTTTTTGATTATTTTTTTAAGAAAAAGAATAAGGTTTTAAAATTAAATACAAGTCTAATTAGTAATTAAATTAATTTAAAGAAATAATTTACATGACCTATTTTTGTATTTTGTTATTTTAAGAAAAAGAAAATAGAATTTAAATTAAACAAAACCCTAATTTCTAACTTGTTTTAATTTATTTTTACAAAATAATTAAAGTTACCCCAAAATTAAATAAACTAATTAAATTAATTTTGTATAAAAAATAAACTAAATCTAATTTGATGAAAATTATTTTTATGATTTTGATAAAAAGAATTAATTTTTATGTTAGTAAAAAAAAATTAAATTAAGAAATATAAAAGAGAATGAAAAGAAAATCGGCCTGTTTGTTAGCATTTGGGGGAGTGCCACTAGCAATTTTCTGGGCCCCAAACCAGCTGATCCACGTTGACCTCCCAGATTCCCTGCTGCATGTTGACCAAGGCGTATGATGGTCCTTCATATGATGGCCTTTAGATCTGGCCATCTGGAAATCCAATGGAGGAACCTGAGGTCACATGGTGGACTTCAAATCTGTGCATGCGCCTGATCATGTAAATCAAAATAATATGAAACAATGGGGGGACCTGGGATTCGAACCCCAGGTCTTGTAGCTTTTTCCAATTGCCTTGTTACCAACTGAGCACATGCGCGTGTTGTACATAAAAGAAGCAATAAGCATTATATTGGAAAAACAAACAGAATAAAAATATCCGCGCGAAAATTCAAACGAGGCAATCAGAGGCTGCCACGCCATCGTCCCTATCCTCTCTCCGTTGGTAAAAGTTCAGTGACCTTTACCTACAGACAAACGTCAGTCACTACAAAACCCTACACATTGCAAAATCACACACAAGCATGATAAATAAAACCTAATGCCATGAATCGAATCGCCTTGGCCTGCTGAGCATTATGGTGCCCTTCTTGTGGGCCCATTTTGCCTGCATAAAAAAGACCTAAAACGGGACCAAGAACCCTAGCAATGGTGAATTCTGATATAGTCCACAAAAATGCATTAAATGTTATAGATAACTTGCAAATGCTTCAAGGAACAAGAATATGTAAGTATTTCATGCTATAAATGCCAAAATCATGTAATTCGATTTCAATAAAAAAACATGGCCGTGTATCACTTACAGTGAGTTCTAGCGGCGCGAGGATCCTTGTTTCTGATTGCTATGGCTTCCTTGCACTCCCAGGAAGTGAATGGGATGGTTATGGAGCCTTGTAAACGCCTGGAAGTGTGAATCAAGTCGGTGCTTTTTGGTGATTTTTCCAAATTTTGTTCTTCCTTCGTGCACCTCTAAAACTTCTGTTTTTGATCTGCAATTGTCCACTATATACCAAGGATTGAATTAGGGTTGAAATTATGCCTTCAATATTTATCAATTATGGCTTTTGATCTTGATTTGATTCACTTGAAAATACTTCCAAAATAGGCCAAAATCAATCTTTTTATGCCCATCTATGCCTTGCACAAATTGATTCACTTGCTAGCTGGATATAGGACCTGAAATATGCACAAGATCTTGAGGTTTCAAAGATTTGGATTTTTTCATGATTTGTTTTGATTTAAATTGATTTAATTGCAATAAAAATCAAAATAAATAGCAAAAAATAAGATAAAGACAAATGGAAAGAGCTAGGGCTCGTGGACCATGCTACCAACTCAAAACAAGTGCAAAATATTGGGCCCCATTTAACAAAAATTGCAATTTGAGGCATAGTTGAACTTTTGACAATTTTGCAAAAAGGGTCAACTTCACCAATGCATAACTTCCTCAATTTTGACTATTTGAAGGTGTTCTTGGACTTTTTAGAAATCTTGAGATGTCCTCTAAGCAAAAAATTTGGTATCATCTCAATTGAGTCTTCCATGTTCATGTATGAAGCTTTGACAAAAAAGGTGTTTTTGTTGACTTTTCAAAATGACCTATAATGTCTAAATTCATAACTTCTTGTGAGTGCATATTTTGAACTTGGGAGATGATATGGATTGTATGGAATTGCATCCTATTCAAAATGAGCTTTGGATGGGTCATTTCTCACAAATTATGAGAAAGTTATGATTGGTCAAAGTTGAGTTGACTTTTCCTACAAAACCCTAATTTAGCAACTTTTGGGTTTTGATGCATTGTGAGCAATCCTTGATGAATCATGATAAACACTTGATCAAATGATGAATGATACTTCAAAATGAGGATGTTGACCCAAAATATTGAAGTTTGACTGTATGTGGGCCACAATTGACTTTTGCCCTAGCATAGTCGATTTTTAGGCCTTTGAGCAATTGACTGAGCAAACTTTCTCTGTAGGGCTTGAAACTTGACATGGATGATCTTGAGAACATATTAGGACAATAGTGAGCATTTGGGATCCCTTGGACTCAAGTATCTTGATGAAACATGAAACCCTAATTTGAGGTAGACTGCCTTAGGAGAGAGTTTGTCTGGTCAATCCTTGGATTTCCTTGAGCAACTTGAGAATCTTTCTCTTGAAATGTTTTGAGAAATATGAGAGGGAAAATTTTGGGGTACAAAAAATATGTAATGCTATTGTGCAGTATCTTTGTCTGGGAAAATAAATCCCTGACTGCTGCTGAAGAGTATCGGGAAGCTGAATCTCAGATTGCTGTTGGTGAGTGAAGAAAGTGATTCTTCAAATTCTGTTGGGGATAATGAATGGAGATAGTTTTGTTGGCGATTCCCTTTCTCTGCCAAGGCTCTTCGACTTCTGTTTGAGAATAATTTTACCCGGGGGAAGAGTTCTGTTGGAAGATTTCACCAATTTGGAGAAATAAACTCCGCTGAGGGATAAACTTCTGTATCTAGAGAAATAAACTCTACTGAGGATAAGACTTTTTAAAATACTTGAGATTTATAAAACTCTGTTGCGGAAGGTGAACTCCATAAACTGCTTGGGGATTTTGTTGAAATCTTGTTGGGGAATCCTGAGAAGCTTGCCGACTTCACTGGGGGATTTTGGAGCAGTAATTGGAGATTTTTGCTCTGCTGGGGATGTGAGAAAAACTGACATCAATAGGCTACATGCTGAGAATATGGCAGTGACCTTGTAGTAGAATTCCCCTGCCTCTGTACCTGCTGGAGAAGGTATCTGCCGGGAAAACATCTGAGGGGATTTTGTCGATGGCCCTTAGATATTGTCCCATTTCTTAAAGTCATTAGCAAATGTCATTCTGTTTTTTAGGTGTATATTTGTAAGCAGTAACCGCATTCAAATGCGTATGCTCAAAAATAAACACTGGATGTTTTGCACACAAAACAGAAAAATAAAAACAGGAGTTTTGCACTTTCAAAGGAGAAGTTTTATATTAACTTGAATAAGCATTTTTGTACAAGGAGACGAACATCCTAGTAAGAGAATGTCATCGTAATAATGGAAGCTATACAAAAATAGTATACAAATAAAAACATCTATGTGAAATAATCCCATTGGGTTCCCATTCTGCTATTGCCTTTATGTCTTTGACCATCTCATCACTTTCGCTGCTTGTCCGAAGCTGATTGGATTGATTAGTACCGCTTGAGCTTGATAGTTGATATTAAGGATTGACTGTAAGGTGATCCAACGGGAGATAGTTACGCACTTTAAGTCCCTAACTTTTTCCTGGACCGCCCTTTCAGGTTTTCAGTCCACCGGGATACCCCTTTTTTGCCCAAGTCGCTTTTTCAAGTTTTCGACTTGTTGAGTGTACAAATTGTTTTATGTATATCCCTAATTTTTGTCCGAACCCTTTTGGTTCGTCGGGATGCCTAATTTTTTCCTAGGCTAGTCGACCTAGCGGGTCTTTGTTTATGCGTAGTATCTTTTAACTATGTCAGCGTTCACAGGGTGAGGAAGGTCATCACCGTCCATAGTGGTTAAGATCATGGCTCCACCAGAAAATGTATTCTTGATCACAAATGGCCCCTCGTATGTGGGAGTCCATTTTCCCCTGGGATCACCTTGCGACAGGATGATGCACTTGATTACTAGGTCACCGGCCTGATATACCTTACGTCTGACCTTCTTGTTAAAAGCTTTGATCATACGTTTTTGGTACATCTGACCATGGAAGACAACCGTGAGCCTCTTCTTATTAATCAAGTTTAATTGATCAAGTCGAGTCTGGACCCATTCGTCTTCACTCAGCCCTGCATCCTTCATGATTCTCAAGGAAGGGATTTGGACTTCAATGGGCAGGACAGCTTCCATACCATATACCAAAGAGAAAGGAGTTTCCCCTATTGATGTGCGCATTATGGTGCGGTAACCATAAAGAGCAAATGGTAACATCTCATGCCAGTATTTTTATGTCACCGTTATCTTATGTATAATTTTCTTGATATTTTTGTTAGCAACTTCAACAACGCCATTCATCTTTGGCTGATAGGGAGAAGAGTTATGATGCTGGATTTTGAATTGCGTACAGAGCTTGATGATCATAGTGTTATTGAGATTGGTACCATTATCTGTAATGATTCTTTCTGGGATACCGTACCGACAGATAATATTATGTTTGATGAATTGGGCCACAATGTTCTTGGTAACGGAAGCAAATGAAGCTGCCTCGACCCATTTTATGAAGTAATCAATGTTGAAGAGGATGGAGTGATGCAGGATTCCGAGATATGAAAATCTTGACATCATTCACATCTATAATCTGATCAGGGTTTGGGAACAAGACCAACCCATAGATGAGTAGTGCTACAATCTCCTCAAAAGCTTGCAGATCTAAAGAATTCCAGCAATCTTGTGCCTTCTCAAACAGAAACTTTGCCAAGAAACCCTTGACACCACTTCTGGTTTCCCAATGACCTTTGATATCAGATGGTTACAAGTGTAATGCTTGAGCAACATCTTCAGGCTTTGGTTCTTTTTCTGTACCGTTGTAGGGTAGTTGATGAAGAATAGGAATCCTTAAGAGTTGAGAAAATTCCTCCAAAGTAGGTACTAGTTGATAATCAGGGAATGTGAAACAGTGGTGCAGGGGGTCAAAGAACTGGAAGAGGACTTTCACCATGTCTTCTTCAATGTTGGAGTTGACCAAGCTGAGAAGTCTACCATGTCTTTCACTCAAGGGAGAATTCTCTGGAATCTTGGAAGTAAGCTCCTTGAGTTGAGGAGGGATTCTCACAAGGTTGACTTGTATTGTTTTCCTGCGAATAGATTCCATGACCTACAAAACAAGAACAAAGATGAAGATCCAAACCCTTGAAATGGTTAGTGGATGCATATGATGCTTTATGATTTTTATGATGTATGCACAAGCACGTGTACAAACAAGTCACACAAGATCCTAGTTTCAGGCTTGCATGAGGTTTCATAGGTAAGTACCCTCTTGAAGTTAGTTGGCTCAACCTGTCCTATAAATAGTAACCGGGTTCTAAGGAGCTCAATATCACTGGATCATTTTCTATGTTCATTGTTTTGGTTTAGCCACTTAACTGGCGACCAAAATATTCCAAGAAAACAACCCTCAATGAGTGTAGTATCGAGTATCTACCAACTTCGGACTGCACCAAAGCCGGTCATCTCACTACCCCTAATAAAAGGCCAAGATGGTCAAGTAAGGTTCTAAGAGTTCATTAGTGCTTCATGACATCACTCAGCGGCCCCGTATTCTCTTTGATTGACTCAAAGGCTACCGATACTCATAAATATGTCGCACTAATATAGCTATTGCTTCAACCATGTCGGTATACCCTGCACAGTTTCCACAACGTATTGTTATTTACCTATGAATGTTTCCCAAATCCGGGTAGGGGATTTCAAGCCCAAACAAGAGAACCAAATGTAAAGCAATCAAGGAAAACAAGATAAGCATGCAAAGGTGATCTAAACCCTAAGGTTACTCCACTTTTAGATTATTCCCCAGCAGAGTCGCCAGTTCTGTAATACGGTGGGAAAACTGACTTCAGGTTTTGCGTTTTGTGTTCGCAAATGTTTTGGTTTAGCAAGAGTCGCCACCGAATTTTTATTTTATCCTAAGGAAAGGTCAAAAAGCATAGGAAAGACCTTTGAGATGTTTTCTTGGGTTCGGGGAGTAGATTATAGAAAGGGAAGGTATTAGCACCCTTTCTATCCATGGTTATCCATGGGCTCTTAGTTACTTGTTTAGATCACTTGCTTTGCTTTTCAATTGTTTGAAATGGTGCTTTTCAATTGTTTGAAATGGTTCTTTGTGTGTGGTTTTGAAAGATGTTTTGAAAAGAGGCCACCGTTATGGCAACCTTTGGAATGATTCTTGTTTGAATGTATACAAAGGTGTTTTTTTGTCTTTTGAAAAATTTTCAATGTTTGAAAGTTGGATTTTGAAATTGTGTTTGTGAAGTGTGTTTGAAAATAGCAAGGATGTTTCGCAAGCTTTTGATCAAGTAACTAAGATCTATCTACCCTATTTTACTCAAAGATCTTTCTTATGTTTTTAACCCTTTTAACAGTGTTGTTTCACCATTGTATTTGGTGAACAACCTTGTGTTAGGATGTTAAATGGGACAGGCGCGGGTCATCGTATAGACCATGATAGCAATTGTGTCAAGTATCTTTGGCAATTTTTATTGAGGGACTTGATCATTTTTGTTTAGGCAACCAAGATAGCGTCATCGAGGGACTATGATCTTTCATTTTGTTTTTGTTTTGCCAAAGTACTCAACATGCATACCATGGCCCATTTTTGAAGGCAACAAGTGGATTGTAACCCTAAGGGTGTAAGTGTGCATTGTGTTTGTTTTTCATGCATTTTTGTCTTTGATTAGGTCAAACTATTTGTTAATTTGATTTTGGCATATAAACCCTAATTCTCTAATCATGGCATAATTAAAAGCGTAAAAGCGCGAGAATTTAAATTCTAAGCTATTACAATATGATTATGGGGATGGGGGTACAATTTTGAATGGGGGATATTTTGACAAGAAATATAAACCCTAGTTACTATTACATCCAAATTTAATCTCAAATGCGTCAATATTTAAATGTACAATATTTAAATAAATAAAAATAAATAAATATTAAATAAAATGTATTATGCCAAAAGAAGTTTTTATTTGTTTAGGTATGTAAAGTATTTTTTATGTGAAAAAAAAAGTGTAAAGAGATAAAAATAAAAATAAAAGATTAATTTTATGATTTAAGGGGTAAACCCTAATTTTCTTTAAGAAAATAATATTATATATTATTTATATACAAAAAATATATTAATATGAAATATATTGAAGAAAAAGTGTTTTTTAGCATAAAATATATTAATGCACAAAACTTGTTTGGAATGTTGGCAAGAGTTGATTATATCAGATGCTCAAGTTGTCTTGTATTTTACAAGTTGACTTATTTTGAAAGAAAAGTGTGAAGTGATATGAGGTAGGCCTGTACAGGCTATCTCCAAGAATGCACAAGTTTCTTGTACCTTTTCCTGAGTTTGTGGAACTTGTTTGCTGCAAAGAAAGAGGTCCAAGGCTCAAGAGAAGCAATGTTGACATAAAGTTGCCTTTATTAAAATGGAAGTGCTACCTTTATGCCATAAATGGATTTATTCATTGTGCCAAGCTCTAATGATCAGAATAACACCAATGTCCAATGAGTTTGCATTCAATTTTTGAGTATGAATTGGTTTAGAGACCTGTAATCAAGTACTAAGCTAGTTTGAACAGATTTTGCAACTTATGTCAACATGTATTGGCCATGGATACAAAGTGAGTTTTTGCCAACTTCAAGCATTCGATTCTCCCTAACCACAAATGTGTTTGAGGAGTACTGTGACAATTTGGAAAGCTTGCAACAAGTACTATAATCAATATTTGAAATGAAACTTGAGACTCCAAGTGGAACTATGTGAAAAATGGCCAAGAAGATGGGTCAAAATCCTGCCTAAATTAGGGTAAAATTTCTCTAAGTTAAAAGTTTTAGGGACCCTTGTTCCAAAAATCATAACTTGAGATCCAAGCTTCTTTTGAGAAAAATTTGTGAATCAAAGTTGTAGACTTTGTGGAGGAATAAAAATTTCATTTTGTAAGTTTTGTTTGAATCCATTTTCATCTTGGTGAAAATGTGGGGCAAAGTTAGGAAAAATTAAGAAAATTTCATAACTTAGAAAATTTCTAAGTTATGAAAATTTTCAATTTCAAACCCTAATTTGCAATTTTGGGTTTCTTGATGAACATGTTTCATAATTTGACATATCTTGATGAAAGATGATCCTTGGCCCTTGATTTTGACCAAAAAGTCAAAGTTTGACTTTTCAGTGTACAGACAAATTTTGATCAGTTGACTGAAAAATTCATCTGTCAATCCTATGCATTTGAGATCTTTTGAACTTGTTGAATAAGTCAAGATGATGCCATTGAGTCCTTGAGTCCATGGTTGAGCTTGATTTGCCATTGGCTAGGTCAAACAGTCAAAAACTGCCTTTGTACAGTCAAAACCCTAAAAATGACCATTTTGCCCTTTTGGTGATCTGATCAAATTTCTTGTGGAATTATGGTCCAAACTTGATCAAATGGTTCATATGAGTTCATAATGTTGATGTGGGTCAAAATTGATGAGGTTTGACTGTAGATTGGCCACAGTTGACTTTTTTCCCAATACAATTGATTTTTAGGTCAACTGTCCAATTGACTGGGCAAAAATTTGATTCAAGGCTTGAAACTTGGTATGGACAAACTTGTGAGTCCAACATGAAGTATGAAAGTCACTTTGGGCATTGAAGGTTCAAAAATCCCTGTGCAAACTCAAACCCTAATTTAGGTCAACAGTGCAAGGAGGTGTCTTGAGCAGAGTAAACCTTAGCTTGATCTTGAGTTCCAAGAGCCTTGTGATGAGAAATGTTGATAAAATGAGAGGGAAAATTTTGGGGTACAACAGTCCCTGTTAAGATTGGTTCCCAGACTTTCGCGTCTACGTTCTATGTGATGGACATTCGACCATCTTATTCCTGTTTGCTGGGTCGCCCGTGGATTCATAAGGCTGGGGCAGTAACTTCTACGCTTCATCAGATGTTGAAATATCCAGTGAAGGGGGAATTGTTACAGTACGAGGATAAGAGGAGTACATGGTGAGCCACCTTAACTCTTTTCGGTATGTGGAGATGGATGGGGAGTTCATTGATACCCTGTGCCAGAACTTTGAAGAAGTCCCCCAGACTCTGGCGTCGACTGAAACTGTTGCTGAAGATCCTCCAATGAAGATGGCTTCCCTCAAGGACGCACAGGCTGTTATTGAAAAAGGTGGGTGTGTGAATTGGGGCCAACTCCATGACTTTGCACATAAGACTGACAAGTTTGGTTTGGGTTTTACTGCAGAAGCTCAAAGGGTTGTTCGGCGTGCACGGATTGGAAGACCTCCTCTGTGTATCAGTAATCCGGGAGTGAATGCGATTGAAGATGATGATGAAGAGTCTGAGTTCGACAGCTGGATTTACCCAACTACCGAAGGACTTCGTGCCCGTTTCTTTTATTACACAGTAATAGACTTTTGTTTTGAGTTTTGTAATAGACAGTTTAAAACATTACGGCCCGGTGCCTTGCCCGAGACATTGTGGCTTTGTTTGAGGGCTTAATATTTGTCATTTCCATATATCATCAATAAAAGCATTGGACGTTTTCTGGCATTACAAATTTTGCGCTCCTTGTTTTTCTTTTCTATCTTGCACTTTATAAAACAGCAATTGTCTTACAGACACTCACATATCATAATACAGGTCCACATCCATTCTGGATCCCACTGATAACGACTCTGCTACTTCCAGTTATGACTTCAAAAGTCCGATCAACTAAGTCGAGGATGAAGGTGAGGATGATTGTGAAGTGCCTGGGGAACTTGCTAGATTGTTACTTCAGGAAGAGAGGGCTATACAGCGGCATGAAGAGCCAATGGAAATAGTAAATTTGGGTACATAAGAAGACAAGAAAGAGGTCAAGATCGGTGCAAATCTGGAGTCTAGTATCCTAATACAGATGTTGCGTGAATATGTTGAGATCTTTGCCTGGTCTTATGAAGATATGCCTGGGTTGGATACCTATATCGTGGTTCACCGACTGCCAACTAAAGAAGACTGTCCTCCAGTAAAGCAGAAAGTTCGCCGAATGCGCCCAGAGATGTCTGAGAAAATCAAAGCGGAGATTATGAAACAGTTTGATGTCTATTTTCTAGCAGTTACTTCTTACCCACAGTGGGTTTCCAACATGGTTCCGGTACCGAAGAAAGATGGTAAGGTTCGTATGTGTGTGGACTATAGGGATTTAAACAGGGTGAGCCCCAAGGATGATTTCCCTCTGCCTCATATCGATGTTCTGGTTGACAACACCGCATAGCATAAGGTCTTCTCTTTTATGGATGGTTTTTCTAGTTACAATCAGATTAAGATGGCTCTCGAGGACATGGAGAAGACAACCTTTGTCACGCAGTGGGGTACCTTTTGCTACAAAGTCATGCCTTTCGGGTTGAAGAATGTTGGGGCAACGTATCAGCGCGCCATGGTCGCTTTGTTCCACAACATGATTCATCATGAGATTAAGGTATACGTTGATAACATGATTGTGAGGTTCCAGACTGAGGAAGAACACCTCGACCATCTTCAGAAGCTATTTGACAGGTTGAAGTTGTATAAGCTGAGGTTAAACCCGAACAAGTGCACCTTCGGGGTGAGGTCTGGTAAGCTGTTGGGTTTCGTTGTTAGTGATAAAGGTATTCAGGTGGATCCTGCAAAGGTGAAGGCTATACAGGAAATGCCAGCTCCCCGAAATGAAAAAGAGGTCAGAGGTTTTTTAGGACGTCTGAATTACATTGCCCGATTCATCTCACACCTAACTGCTACTTGTGAACCAATCTTCAAGCTACTGAAGAAAGATCAAGTGGTAAGATGGAACGATGAATGTCAGGACGCTTTCGAAAGGATCAAATAATATCTCCAAGAGCCTCCTATTTTGATGCCTCCAGTTGAGGGAAGACCCTTGATCTTATACTTGAGAGTACTCAATAATTCAATGGGGTGCGTGCTGGGGAAGCATGACGAGTCTGTCCGAAAAGAGCATGCTATTTATTACCTTAACAAAAAGTTTACCGAATGTGAGACCCGATACTCACTGCTTGAGAAAACTTGATGCGCTTTGGCATGGGCTGCTTGCCGACTGAGACAGTATATGCTGACTCACACTACCCTATTGATATCAAAGATGGATCCGATCAAGTATATCTTCGAAAAGCTTGCCTTGTCCAGAAGAATAGCAAGATGACAGATGATCTTGACTGAGTATGACATTCAATACACGACCCAAAAGGCAATCAAGGGGAGTGTGTTGGCGGATCATTTGGCGCATCAGGCTGTAGATGATTACCAATCCATGAACTTCGAATTCCCGGATGAGAACATCATGTTGGTGACCGACTGTGAAATACCTGGACCGGATGAAGGACCTGAGGAAGGATCCCAATGGTCTATGTGCTTTGATGGAGCTTCAAACGCTTTGGGTAATGGCATTGGTGCCGTGATCATATCTCCTAAAGGCTGTCATACTCTGTTCACCGCCCAACTATGTTTTAACTGCACCAATAACATGGCAGAGTATGAAGCATGCATTATGGGCCTTCGAGCAGCTATTGACCTAAGGATAAAGTTTCTGAGTGTATTCAGAGATTCTGCTCTTGCAATTAGTCAGATCAAAGGCGAGTGGGATATGAAACACCTGAATCTTATTCCTTACAAGGAATATGTATTGACGTTTCCTCCACACTTAGAGGAGATAGCCTTTGAACACTTCCCAAGAGAGGAGAATCAGTTAGCGGACGCGCTAGCTACGATGTCTTCTATGTTCAAGGTCAGGTGGGACAATGAGGCTCTCCAAATTACCATTGAGAGGTTGGACGAACCCGCACATTGCTGCGACATTGAGACTTAAGAGGTAGCAGATAAACCCTGGTTCCATGAGGTAACGAGGTATCTTGAGGCTCAAGAATACCCCGATGGTGCATCTGTTAATGATAAGAATTTTCTGAGGAGGTTCGCTGCGAAGTTCTTCATCAGTATTGGTATTCTTTACAAGCGTAACTATGATTCGACCTTACTGTGATGTGTGGATAAGAACGAGGCAGAAAGGATCATGGCAGAGTTACATGAAGGTACTTTCGGGACTCATTCCAGTGGACATACCATGGAAAAGAAAATCCTTCGGGCAGGGTATTATTGGTCCACCATGGAAGCCGTCTGTTATCAACATTCTTGGACTTGTCATAAGTGCCAAATCTACGCTGATAAGGTGCACGTACCTCTAGTTCCTATGAACGTCTTGACGGCACCTTGGCCTTTTACAATGTGGGGCATCGACATGATCGGCGAGATCAGACCTAATGCGTCCAACGGGCATCGTTTCATCCTAGTAGCTATTGATTACTTTATAAAGTGGGTTGAAGCATCTTCCTTTGCTACTGTAACCAAGAACGTTGTGGCACAATTTATTCTGCACAATTTGATCTGTCGATACGGTGTACCAAAGAGGATCATTATGGACAATGGTACAAATCTCAACAATACGATGATCACCGAGCTCTGCAAGCAGTTCTAGATACAGCATCATAACTCTTCTCCTTACCGGCCGAAGATGAATGGGGCTGTTGAAGCGGCTAATAAGAACATCAAGAAGATTGTGCAGAAGATGACAGTGACATACAAAGATTGGAACGAGATGTTACCGTTTGCTCTTCATGGGTACCGAACCTCAGCGTGAACTTCAACAGGGGCAACACCATATTCCTTGGTATATGGCATGGAGGCCATCTTTCCCATTGAAGTTCAGATACCCTCTCTTCGGATTATGAAGGATGCAGGTTTGAGCGAAGACGACTGGATCCAGACCCGACTTGATCAGCTAAACTTAATCGACGAAAAGAGACTTACTGCTATTTGTCATGGTCAGACGTATCAAAAGCGGATGATCAAGGCATTTAACAAGAAAGTTAGACGACAAGAGTATCAAGTCGGGGATCTGGTGATCAAGCGCATCATACTGCCGCAAGGTGATCCCAGGGGAAAATGGACCCCTACGTATGAAGGGTCATTTGTGGTTAAGAACATTTTCTCAGGAGGAGCTATGATTCTAACCACCATGGATGCTGACGACCTTCCTCACCCCGTCAATGCAGACATAGTGAAAAAATACTACGCCTAATCAAAGACCCGCTAGGTCAACTAGCCTAGGAAAAAATAAGGGCTTCCCGACGAACCAAAAGGGTTCGGGCAAAAATAAGAGATGAAAATGAAAAAAATTGTACACCCGGCAAATCGAAAACCTGACAAGGCGGCTTGGGCAAAAAAGGGTATCCTGTGGACCGAAAACCCGAAAGGGCGGTCCAGGCAAAAATTAGGGATCAAAGCGTAACACTATGTCTCATTGGATCATCTTGAAACCCGACTTCGGTATCGACTATCAAGCTCGGACGACACTAATCAATCTGATCTACCTTCAACCAAGTAGCAAAGTGATGAGACGCTCAAAGACATAGGGGCAATAGCAGAGTTGGAACTCAGTGGGATTTTTCACATAGCTGTTTTTCTTTATTTT
Source organism: Vicia faba (assembly GCA_948472305.1). Lineage (NCBI taxonomy): Eukaryota > Viridiplantae > Streptophyta > Magnoliopsida > Fabales > Fabaceae > Vicia > Vicia faba. The sequence goes on along the minus strand of OX451736.1, from coordinate 1,731,987,724 downwards.
TTCACAAATTGTATAAACTCTATCATTTTGGCGGCGTACTCTTTCTAGGACGTCAGCCTCTTGTACAAAACGCCTATTTACAGGCCAAACCTCAAAATTAATACAATTCATTTTCACAATGAAATTTCAAATTGTTTTCCTTTTTCTGTTTTGTTTTGCAGGAACGTCCAATGTTCATTTTTTATATATGCATTTGACATTAGTTGCTGCTCATGAATATTTACATGCGAAACAAAAGACGATTACTCATAATATCAAAAACAGGGGCAAACAAGAAATGTCCAAACCGTACAGTTGCTCTGTCCACCGGGTATAGGGATAGACCTAGTTGGAGGAAACGATTGAAAGTACATTCACTCCCCGCAGAGTAAGAGAAAGACAGTGGTGTTAAGTCTCCTCAGCCGAGGCTCACAACCGCGAATGAATCGACAATATTCTCCCCAAGCAGAGTTTATCTATCATCAGCACTAGAAAAATTATCCCCAGTGGAGTTTGGAGAATTATCCCCAGTAGAGTCTGGAGGATTTTCCCCAATAGAGTCTAAAAGATTATCGCCAGTGAAGTCGCAACTGGAAAATCATCCCCAGCGGAGTTCATTCCTTTCACAAACAGAAACTCAATCCCCAACAGGGTTCATTATCACCAGCAACGGTAATTCATCCCCAGCTAAGTTTATTTCTCTAAATCAGCGGATCCTTCGATAGAGCATGTCCTTCCCACAGAGTCATCTCCTCGTCAGTTTATTCCCCAGTGGAGTTATTCTCTCCTGCAGAAATATGCTCACAATCATCTTCATTTACTATCCCCAGCGGAAATGAAGAATTCAACTTCTTGCACTCTCCGGCAGCAACCTGGGATTTATTTTCCCCAGTTAGAGAACATCATAAAAACATTGCATGTCCATACATCATGACATATGCATACACATCATACAACACAATCTCATTTATTTTGAGAACATCATTGCTTGATACATATCATGCATTACATACAGCTAACCTTTACCTTTCAGGAAAGATACAATCAAATTCTCACAAAACTCAAGCTATGAAGCCCGGGTACGACTGGATAGTATCTTGATTTCTACAGCATATTGTGAAGCCCGGAGAACGACCGGATAACAGTATCAGACTACCGCGAATCCTGGATTACGACCAGATAGTGGTATCTCTTAAAAGCAAGCTATGAAGCCCGGATTCGACCGGATAATAGTTTAATCCCCAGCGAGCCGTGAAGCCCGGATTACGACCGGATAGCAGCTCGGAAAGTTACCATGAAGCCTGGATTCGACCAGATAGTGGTATATCATAAACACAAGCCGTGAAGCCCGGATTACAACCGGATAACAGCTCAGCAAGTTATTGTGAAGCCTGGATTACGACCAGATAGCAATACAAGACCATGAAGCCTGGATTACGACCAGATAATGGTAGAAGACGTTGTGAAGCCTGGATTACGACCAGATAGCAACCAAGAATACTACGAAGCCTGGATTACAACCAGATAGTCGTATATCTTTAATACAAGTTATGAATCCCGGATTCGACCAGATAGTATCTTGATTCCTCTGAACACCATGAAGCCTGGATTTCGATCAGATAATGGTATGAGACGTCGCGAAGCCTGGATTACGACCAGATAGCAGTAAAAGACATTGTGAAGCCTGGATTACGACCAGATAACAATGAGGGACACTGTGAAGCTTGGATTACGACCAAATAGCAGTTCACCCGGCCAATTACTATGAAGCCCAGATTTGACCGGATATTAGTAGGCCCAACAGTCAAAGGGAAGCCCAGATGCGACCGAATAACCACTTGATTTCTTCTGAAGCTTGGATTTCGACCAGATAAGAAGTAAGGTATTGTGAAGCCTGGATTTCGACCAGATAGCAGTACAGGACACCATGAAGCCTGGATTCGACCAGATAATGGTATAAAATATCGTGAAGCCTGGATTACGACCAGATAACGGTACAAGACATTGCGAAGCTTGGATTTCGACCAAATAGCAATTTTACCTAGACAGTTACTAAGCCCGGAGTCGACCGGATATTAGTGTGCCCCGAATTCAAGTTGAAGCCCGGATGCGACCGGATAACAACTTAATTCCTTCTGAAGCATGGATTACGACCAGATAAGAATTGAGAGATTGCGAAGCCTGGATTACAACCGGATAGCAAGTATAATCTCACATCCCCAGTAAGTCACTGTAAAGCCTGGATTACGACCAGATAGCAGACGGTCTTATTACTATGAAGCCTGGATCACGACCAGATAGTAGTTCATTTTCACCTCCTCGACTAAGAGACGGTTCCTTAGTAGAATAACGGACGACCGAAGTTCCTAAAATTCAACAGAGATGATTCCTCAGTAGAATAACGGACGACTGAAGTTCCTAAAATTCAACAGAGACGATTCCCCAGTAGAATAATGGACGACCGAAGCTCCTAAAATTCTATTTCTCTCAAGACAGAGATCAGCATTCCACAGCGGAATCTTACTCAACAACAGGTATACAAACTCTCGCTAAGGAATCTCTTATGCGATCGACACTCCTTTGGATGGAATCTTTAAGCCCATCTCCCGTCATCAATCTCCAAATGGCATCTATAAGCCCGTTCCCAATATCACAAGACAATTACCACTTCATGCGAGTGCAAATTTATGGGCACTCTAGTGTTCAATCATCTTCCACCTTCAGATCACGAAAGGCAGAAAAGCCAATCTAAATCCTCAGGTTTAAGAAGATTGAACAGGGGCAGCTGTTGTACCCCAAAATTTTCCCTCCCATGTTTCTCAAAACATTTCAAGAAAGATCCTCAAGTTGCTCAAGGAAGTCCAAGGGTTGACCATGCAAGCTCCCTCCTAAGGCAGTCTACCTCAAATTAGGGTTTCATGTTGCATCAAGATACTTGAGTCCAAGGGATCCCAAATGCTCACCAATGTCCTAATATGTTCTCAAGATCATCCATGTCAAGTTTCAAGCCTTGCAGAGAAAATTTGCTCAGTCAATTGCTCAAAGGCCTGAAAATTGACTATGCTAGGGCAAAAGTCAACTATGACCCCCATACAGTCAAACTTCAAGATTTTTGGTCAACATCCTCATTTTGAAATATATTTCATCATTTGATCAAGGGTTAATCATGATTCATCAAGGATTGCTCATAATTCCTCAAGAATCAAAAGTTGCTAAATTAGGGTTTTGTAGGAAAAGTCAACTCAACTTTGACCAAGCATAACTTTCTCATACTTTATGAGAAATGACCCATCCAAAGCTCATTCTTAAGAGGATGCAATTACTTACAATCCATCTTCATATCCCGAGTTCAAAATATGCACTCACAAGAAGTTATGAATTTGGACATTATAGGTCATTTTGAAAAGTCAACAAAAACACCTTTTTGTCAAAGCTTCATACATGATCATGTAATATCAAATTGCGATGATACCAAAAGGTTTGCTTATAGGACATCTCAATATTTCTAAAAAGTCCAAGAACACCTTCAAAGAGTCAAAATTGACGAAGTTATGCATTGGTGAAGTTGGCCTTTTTTGCAAAATTGCCAAAAGACAACTATGCCTAAAACTTCAATTTTTGCCAAATGGGCCCAATCTTTTTCACTTGTTTTGAGTTGGCAACATGGTTCACGAGCCCTAACCTTTTCCACTTGTCATTATCTTGTTTTTATTATTTATTTTGATTTTTATTTGAATTAAATCAGTTTTAATCAAAATAAATCATAGAAAATCCAAAATATTGAAAACTCAAGATTTTTTACATGATTCAGGTCTTAAATCCCAGCTAGCATGAGATCAAATTCGTGTAAAGGCATGGAGTGCACAAAAAGATTGGATTTGGACTATTTTTGGAATGATTTTAAAGTGAATCAAATCAAGATCAAAGACATTGATGGAGGAAGATTGAGGCCAGGTTTTCAAACCTAATTCATTCCTCAATACATATAGAAGGAATGCAGACCTAAAACTAGGTTAGAGGGAGGCGTATGAACCAGAACAAAAACTTGAAAAGCAAGAAAAAGTGCAAACACGAATTCCCACTTAGAGGCAATTTCAAGATCCTTGGACCATCTCAATTGATTCCTGGGATCCCCAGCAAGCAAAAGCAATCCAAAACGAGCACTCCCAAGCCCTAAAACTCGATGTAAGGCATTCACGATATTACACTTTTCTTGAATTCGGTTTACATAATTCTTGCACATTCTAATCAAATATTATTGTTCACCATCCTATTTGCAAGCTTTCTGTAATAGTCAATTGTATTTTCATGGCCTGAATGGGATTCCACCATTATTAGGGTTTATAAGCTCGCTTTGGGGTTTTTGAATCCAGGCAAAATTGGGCCATGAAAGGGCCACCATTGAATTCAGTAGGTCTAGATGGATCCATCCATGGCCTTGGTTTTTATTTATCACGTTTGTATTTGATTTTAAGAATGACAGGGGCTGTAGCTACGGACAAACGTTCGTAGGTAAAAGTTTGGAACTTTTACCAATAGAACCAAGGAGGAAGATGACTAGCTGGCAATCAACCATTGGCCTGTTCAAATTTCCGCGCGCTGAATTGATATATGTGGCCTTTTTAATATTTGATTATCATTTTGTATTATCATAACAACTAACACAATTGGCCCAGTGGTAGCCAGGCAAGCGTTAAGGCGTTGGGGAGCTTGAGGTTAGGGGTTCGACCCCTGCCTCCAACATTTCCATTTTTCTTGATTTCTTTCTACAGATCTCATGCGTACACAAGCCAGGGGACTACCATAGACCTCACCATCCAATCTGCCAAGTGGCCAGATGGCCAAATCTGATGGCCATCAATGAAGGAGCACCAAACGCCTAGTCAAACGCATTGCATGGGATCTCAGAAAGTCAAAACAGACCTCCTTGTTTTGGGCCCAGACTTGGCTATCTACACCCCCCTCAAATTGTTGTTCCCAGGCCCAATTTCTTTCTCTTTTCTTTTACATTTCATTTTATTTAATTTATTTATTTTATTTACTAATACAAAATCAAATACTTTCTTTTATCAAAAATCATAAAAAATAATACTTTTCACAAATTAGGTTTAGATTTTATTTTTTCTCAAAAAATTAATTAATTTAATTAGGTTGTTAATATTAGATGACTTTAATTTTTTTTTGTAAATAATTAAAATTAATTAGAACAATTAGGTTTTTTTTCTAACTTAATTATATTTTCTTTTCCGTAAAAATAACAAAAACACAAAAATAGGCCATGTAATTATTTTTATTAATAAATTTAATTAACTAATTAATTTAGTATTTAATTTTAAAACTTAATTCCTTTCTTAAAAATAATTAAAAACAACAAAAAACAATTTTTCTTTTGATTAGATTAGAAGGGTCAAAACCCTAGTTCGCTCTCGTTCTAATTTTCATCGCGCGCTTTATTTTATTATTTTTACCCTATTATTGTAACTGCCTACAAGTTGTAATAATTAATTAGGTCTTTACTTTTATCGCTTTATTTTCAAAGGGTTTGTTTTTGGCTATGTAAATACCCGAAGCCTTGTAATAGCGTAGTTTAATTTCCGCACTTTAAATTCCGCAAAATACTAAACTGTTAGATGTATGATATTAGGATGCACGACAAGAATGTATGTAAACTTTAAAACAGTTAGATAACCCTAAATGTGCAAAGATAATAATCTGAAATTGAATCACTCGCACATGCACACTCTTAGGGTACACTCCCACTTGGTTGCCTTCGGTAAACGGTCATTGAGTATAGGATGCTTTAGTGGTCGTCCTTTTGTCTAAAGATCAAAGTTGCCTCAGAAAGGTTGCCTCGGATATTGTTGTCTCGGATAATTGATCTAAGACATTAGGGTTATTACTAAGACGTCCTAACATTGCTTTAGTGACCGTACGTCCCTTTCGAATTGACCCTAAAAACTCCAACGACGGTGCTACCTACTCACTAATAGTGGGATAGCATTGTCTAAAGGAAATAAACATAGAACGATTCTTTTTTCGAGTAGGTAGATTAGCTCTTAAGTACTTGCTCAAACAAAACAAACTTTTCACGCTTACACTCCTTTCAAACAAAGTTTTCAAAAACACTTCATTACACTCTTGAAGACAGTAGCAAGAGTTAAATCGAAGTCAAAACAAAAACTTTTCAAATCACACAAAACACATAAAGAAGCAATTTTGAAAATGATGAGCAAGTACCTAAGAGCCCGTAGATAACTACAGATAGAAAGGGTGCTAATACCTTCCCTTTCTATAATCTACCCCCCGTACTCAGAAATATCTCGAAAAAGGAATTTTTCTGTGCTTTTTTTCCTTTCCTTGTTGGATAAAATAAAAGCCGGCGGCGACTCTTGCTTACCGCGACATTTTGCAAACACAAACGCAAAACGCAAACCAGCATTCCTAAAAAAACAGTCCCGGTTTTGGCCACCGTATCACAGCATGTATTCATAAAATTATATCTTGAGATCCAAGCATATTTAGGGGAAAATGTGTGAAGCAAAGTTGTATATTTCATGGAGATCTACAACTTTCATGTTGGGAACTTTCTTTGAATCATCTTGTATCATGGTGAAAAAATGGCTTAAAGTTGAGAAAAAATAAGAAATTTTCTATACTTAGAAAAATTTCTAAGTTAAGAAAAATTCAAATTTCAAAACCAAATCTTCAATCTTTGATTTCTTGATGAACAAGTTTCACATTTTGATGAATCGTGATCCTTGGCACTTGATTTTGACCAAAATATCAAAGTTTGACTTTTCAGTATACAGTTGACTTTTGATCAGTTGACTGCAAATTTCATCTGTCTATCCAAGGGATTTGCAATGTTTTGAACCATGTAATTGGGTCAAGATGATTAAATTGAACCCTTGAAACCATGCTTCAAATCAATTGGTCATTTTCTAGGTCAAAAATCAGAAATTTCCCTTTTGATGATTTGATCAAATTTCTTGAGGAAGTGTGGTCCAAACTTGATCAAATGATACATATGAGTCTAGAATATTGATGTGGATCAAAAATTATGAAGTTTGACTACAAATTGGCCATGGTTGACTTTTCCCCCAATACAGTTGATTTTTAGATCAACTGTCCAATTGACTGATCCAAAATGTGGTTCAAGGCTTGAAACTTGTCATGAGTAATCTTAGGGGTCCATAATGATCCTTGAAAGTCATGTGAGGTATTAATAGTCCAAAAATCCTTGTGCAAACTCAAACCCTAATTTTGGGTCATCAGTGTAAGATGAGATGTCTTGAGCTGATCAAACCCTAATTTTGTCTTGAGTCAAAGAGATCTTATGAGAAAATCTTGATAAATGAGAGGACACATTTTGGGGTACAACAGCTGCCCCTGTTCAATCTTCTTAAGCCTGAATAGTTAGATTGGCGAATTTTGTCATTCGTGACTCGAAGGTGGAAGATGATTGGACACTAAAGTGCCCATAAATTTTCACTCGACGATGTGTAATTGAGGGAATGGGCTTAAAGATGCCATTTGGAGAAGTGATAGAATCTTGTTGGAGATGGGCTTGTAGATGCCATCCAAAAATGTTTGTTGAATTGTAAGTTGTAAGCTGAAAGAATGAGTATCTGAATGGCGTCTATGTCTAGAGCGTATCTGAACTATATCTGGATCTGAACTTTGAATGAGTATCTGAATGGCATCCGTGTCTGGAGCGTATATGTATTGTATCTGAAAGTTGAATCTGAATGAGTATCAGAATGGCTTCCTTGTATGGAGCGTATCCGTACTGTATCTGAAATATGAATCTGAATGAGTATCAGAATGGAATCCATGTTTGGAGCGTATCTGAACTGTATCTGAAAGTTGAATCTGAATGAGTATCAGGATGGCATCGATGTCTGGAGCGTATCTGTACTGTATCATGATTGCATATTGTTAATGGTAGCTGTTAATCTTATCCTGAAAAGGGTAAAATATTAGCTGAAACACAAAATTATGTTGCATGAAATGTATGATGCAATGTAGTCGCTTTATCAATGTTTATGATATGTGGATGCGATGTATGCGCATGTAAGCTGATTTGCTATTCGATTGAGGAAAATAAATCCTTGAATGCTGTTGAGGATATGTTGAATTTTCACGTCTTGAAGTTGAAGTACTGATGAACTCTTGTTGAGAGAAATAAATTTTGTTGTGAGGGCAATGCCATGTACTGCTTGGGGAATCCCGAGAAATTTGACGATTTTTACTGGGGATTAATAATTTGAAATTTGTTCCGCTGGGGATTTAAATGACGTACCGTGGGGATTACTTATGGAATAGCCTAGATACGTTTTCATGTCCTTTCAACCTATCAGTAATTGTCTTTCTCATTTTGTTTATTTGTAAACAGTAATTTATGTTCAAATGCATATGTTCATCAATGAATCATTGGACGTTTTTGTAAACCAAACACAATCGTAAAGAAAAGGCAGATAGTTTTTTGCACTTTCAAAGGGGTATCTTTGTATTGACTTTGAATAAGTATTTTGTACAAAGGAGACAAACATTCTAGTAAGAGAATGGTGCCATAAAACAAGAAAATTTTATACAAAGAAAGATAGCTATGTGTAACAATCCCATGGGGTTCCCATTCTGCTATAGCCTTTATATCTCCGAGTTTGTCCGTGGAAGTCAAAGGTTGTCCGTAAAGTGATCCGACGGGACATAGTTGTACGCTTTAATTCCCTAACTTTTGCCTGGACCGCCCTTTCGGTTTTTCAGTCCATCGGGAAACCCTTTTTTGCCCAAGTCACCCTTTCGGGTTTTCAACTTGCCGGGTGTACAGATTTTTTTATTTTATCCCTAACTTTTTCCCGAACCTTTTTGGTTCGCCGGAATGCCCTTTTTTTCCTAGGTGTGTCAACCTAGCGGGTCTCTCATGCGTAGTATCTTTTGACTATGTCCGTGTTCGCAGGGTGTGGCAGGTCATCACCTTCCATGGTGGTCAAGATCATTGCCCCACCGGAGAATATGTTCTTGATTACAAATGGCCCTTCATAGGTAGGAGTCCATTTTCCCCTGGGGTCACTTTGTGGCAAAATGATACGTTTGATCACTAGATCCCCAACTTGATATACTTGGCGCCTGACTTTCTTATTGAAAGCCTTGATCATCCATTTTTGATACATTTGACCATGGAAAACAGCAATAAGTCTCTTTTTATCAATCAAGTTCAGTTGATCAAGTCGATTTTGGATCCAATCGTCTTTATTCAAACCTACATCCTTCATAATCCTCAGAGAAGGGATTTGGACCTCAATAGGCAAGACAACCTCCATGCCGTAAACCAAAGAATAGGGTGTTGCCCCGGTTGATGTGTGAGCCGTGGTACGATACCCGTGGAGAGCGAATGGTAACATCTCATGCCAGTCTTTGTATGTGACTGTCATTTTCTGTATGATCTTTTTAATGTTTTTATTTGCAGCTTCGACAGCACCATTCATCTTTGGCCGATAGGGAGAAGAATTGTGATGCTGAATCTTGAATTGCTCGCACAATGCGGTGATCATAGTGTTGTTGAGATTTGTACCATTGTCAGTGATGATCCTTTTCGGGATATCGTACCGGCAAATGAGATTTTGCTTGATGAAGCGGGTAACAACATTCTTAGTAACGGAAGCGAAGGAAGCTGCTTCGACCCACTTTGTAAAATAGTCAATGGCCACTAGGATGAAACGGTGTCCATTGGAGGTTGTAGGCTTGATCTCTCTAATCATATCAATTCCCCACATAGAAAAGGGCCAAGGAGCCATCAAAACATTCAGAGGAACCGGAGGTACATGCACCTTGTCAACATAAATTTGACACTTATGACAGGTCCGAGAGTGTTGATAGCAATATGCTTCCATGGTAGACCAATAATAGCCTGTCCGTAGGATTTTCTTCGCCATCGTATGCCCACTGGAGTGGGTGCCAAAAGTACCTTTATGTATTTCAGCCATGATCTTTTCATCCTCAATCTTATCCACACACCGAAGTAGTATGGAGTCATGATTACATTTGTATAGGATGCAATTACTAAGGAAGAACTTAGTAGAGAATCTCCTTAAGAACTTTTTATCATTGATTGAAGGTCCTTCTGGATATTCTTGAGCCTTGAGATACCTCTTGACTTCATGAAACCAAGGCTGGTCCACTACCTCTTCAGTATTAATCTCGTGACAATGTGTTAGTTCATCCATTCGTTTGGTGGTGATATGGGGAGCCTCGTTATCCCAATTAAGTTTAAACATAGATGACATTGTGGCTAGAGCGTCTGCTAGCTGATTTTCTTCTCGCGGGAAATGATCGAAGGTAATCTTCTCAAAATGTGGTAGCAATGTCAAAACATGTTCTTTGTAAGGGATAAGGTTTGGGTGCTTAGTGTCTCATTCCCCTTTGATCTGGATGATGACCAAAGCTGAATCTCCAAACACATTTAAAGCTTTGATTCCCAAGTCTATGGCAACCCTAAGACCAAATATGCACGCTTCGTACTCCGCCATGTTGTTTGAACAGTTGAAGCAAAGTCTGGAAGTAAAGGGAGTATGACACCCTTCCAGAGATATGAGCACAGCGCCGATACCAATACCAAGTGCATTGGATGCCCCATCAAAGAACAGGGTCCATCGGGATCCTTGTTCAGGTCTGTCATATGGCCTGATTTTTTTCACAGTTGTCTAATGTCATGATGTCTTCATCCGGGAATTCAAACTTCATGGACTGATAGTCTTCTACAGCTTGATGAGCAAGATGATCAGCCAATACACTGCCATTTATAGCTTTCTGAGTAGTATATTGTATGTCGTATTATGTTAGGATCATTTGCCATCTAGCTATCCTCCCAAAAAGAGCAGGCTTCTCGAAGATGTATTTTATCAGATCCATCTTAGATATCAACAATGTAGTATGAGTCAACATATACTATCTTAGCCGGCGAGAAGCCTATGCCAGAGTGCAGTAAGTTTTCTCGAGCAGTGAATATCTAGTTTCACAGTCGGTAAACTTTTTGCTCAGGTAGTAAATAGCGTGCTCTTTTCGGCCAGACTCGTCATGCTGCCCCAATACACACCCCATTGAGTTTTCTAAAACAGTTAGATACATGATCAGTGGTCTTCCCTCGACTGGTGGCATCAAAACAAGAGGATCTTGTAAGTACTCTTTGATTTTTTCAAAAGCAAACTGGCACTCATCATTCCATCTGACTACTTAATCTTTCTTTAATAGTTTGAAGATTGTCTCATAAGTAGCCGTTAGGTGAGAAATGAATCTGGAAATATAGTTTAGGCGTCCCAAGAATCCTCTGACTTCCTTCTCAGTACGAGGAGCGGGCATTTCTTGTATTGCTTTAACCTTGGCAGGATCGACCTCAATACCTTTGTTGCTGACGACAAAGCCTAGGAGTTTACTGGACCGTACTCCGAATGTGCACTTGTTTGGATTCAACCTTAGTTTGTATTTCTTCAATCTCTCAAACAGCTTTTGCAAGTGATCAAGGTGCTCCTCCTCTGTTTGTGATATGGCTATCATATCGTCTATGTAGACCTCTATTTCATGATGTATCATGCCGTGAAATAAAGCTACCATGGCGCGTTGATAGGTTTCCCCGACATTCTTCAGTCCTAATGGCATCACCTTGTAGCAGAAGGTGCCCCACTCTGTGACAAATGTAGTTTTCTCCATGTCCTCAGGTGCCATTTTGATTTGGTTATAACCTGAGAATCCGTCCATGAAGGAAAACACTTTGTGCTGGGCCGTATTGTCAACCAGGATATCGATGTGGGGGAGTGGAAAATCATCTTTAGGGCTTGCCCTATTCAAATCTCTATAGTCCACGCACATTCGTACTTTGCCATCTTTTTTAGGTACGGGAACAATGTTGGCGACCCATTGGGGATAGGAAGTGACAGCCAAGAATCCAGCATTGAATTGTTTCATGACTTCCGCTTTGATCTTCTATGACATATCAGGTCTCATGCGGCGGACTTTTTGTTTTACTGGTGGACAGTCCTCTCTTGTAGGTAGACGATGTACCACGATGTCTGTATCAAGTCCTGACATGTCTTCATATGACCAGGCAAAGATCTTAACATAATCACGCAATAGCTGAATCAGACGCTCCTTGACACTGGGCTCTAAACTGGCACCCACCTTGACTTCTTTTTTATCCTCCTCGGTACCCAAGTTGATTGTATCCACCGGTTCCTCGTGAGGCTGAATAGATCTTTCCACTCGTTGTACTAGTCTGGCCAGTAACCCTGGTACTTCACAATCTTCCTCACCTTCGTCTTCGGCTTGGTAGATTAGATCCTCAGAGTCACAAAAGGCCATAGAAGTATCGTTACCCATGGGATCCGGAATGGAGAGGTACCTGCATTTGTGAGTGTGGGTGTGTGTAAGGGTATAGCCATCCTTAAAAATAAAATGTAAAAAAAAAGAAAAACAATGAGCACAAAAGTTTGTATGTGAAAAACGTCCATGATTCATTGAATGTCATATGAAGATGAAATAAAAACCCTTACAAATGGACCATTGTGCCTCGGGAAAGACATATGGTTTTAAATGTGCGAATTTTTTGTGAATATTACAAGTCCAACAGAAATGTAAAGATAAATTACTGAGGGATGAAAGTTATTGGGACAAAGTCTATGGCTTCCCAATTGTGAAGTCCTCTGTTCACAGTAGGAAAGATCAAATCCTCCAGGATGCAATCCTCTTCACCATCTTCTACCGCATTGACCTCTCAGTTTCTAATCTTCAAGGGTGGCCCCCCAGCACGGGCATAACGTACAACCTTCTGAGCACTTGAAGTGAACCCTAAACCAAACTTGTCAGATTTATACGGAATATCCAGAAGTTTCCCCCAGATGGTGCATCCACCCTCCTCTACTACTGCCTTGGCATCTTTCAAAGATGACATCCGGAGTGGAGGTCTTGTAATCTTAGGAATCTGGGACACCGTCTTGGTCGCCGCTACCTCTTGAGGGACCTCTTCGAAATGTTGAAAAGGAGTTTCAATGAACTCGCCGTCCAATTCCACATACCTGAAGGAATTGAGGTGGCTAATCATATATTCTTCCTCTCCGTGGACAGTGATAATCTTTCCTTGGACCGGATATTTCAGCATCTGGTGCAGTGTAGAGGTGACAGCACCAGCATTTTGGATCCATGGTCATCCTAGCAGACAGAAGTAAGAGTGGCGGATGTCCATTACATAGAAGGTTGAGTTGAAAGTTTGAGTCCCAACCTTTATAGGGATATCCACCTCCCTGTACACCATCCTCTTTGAGCCATCAAATGCTCTTACAACTATGTTACTGGATTTCAACGCCAGTCCTTCGTAATCTAGTCTGTCGAGAGCTTTCTTCGGTAAAACATTCAAAGATGAGCCAGTGTCCACCAAGACATGGGCTAGGGTTTTTCCTCTACATTCCACAGAGACATGCAATGCCTCGTTGTGCTTTCTTCCCCTTGGTGTCAGATCAGCATCCGAGAAGCCTAGGTCGTTATCCACCGTCAAGCTAGCCATGCAATCTTGAAATTGGTTAGCAGACGTCTCTTGAGGCACATGGGCTGTCTTTAGGAACTTCACCAGGGCTTTCACATGTGCCTCGGAACACAGTAATAATGCCAACATGGATATTTTGGAGGGAGTTTGCCCCAACTGTTCAACTACGTCATAATCGTTCCTCTTTATTATTCTCAGGATCTCCTTCATTTCCTTCTTGGAGGTCTCGGGTATAGTCAGGGATTGAGCCTTCATCCGGACAGGCTCTACTTGAGTATTTTTTCCTCGAGTTTCAGCAGCGGGAGTGTCGGTAGGAATGACAGCAGGAGTTGTATTGTCTTTGTCAATAGGAGCACTTGCAGATATGACTATTGGTACGGGGGTAACCTTTGGAGCAGCCAAGGGTCCAAAAATTGCCTTTGGGGGGGCAATTTTTGGAGAGAAGATTCTACCGCTTCAGGTAATCTTACTGGTTCCGGCAATATTGCTAATGTTGGGGTCTTCTTTTTCAGAGTTTATTTCTTTGGTGGCCAGCCCATCTTGTTTGATGCCATGGTAGTAGATGTCCCCACCGTAATTCCACGACATGGTTTTATCTGATTCATATGGGACTGGCCCAGGCATTGTGATTATAAGAGGAGTAGTTTTTGGAACCGATGTAATTCTAACGGGTCTTTTGGGGACCCTGGAAGAATTGGCAGAGATGGTGATGATTGAAACGTCTTCAACAAAAACAGGTGAAACAGGAGTACTTTCAAACAGAATCTCTTTGTTGTCTATCAAGCGTTGAATGCCTGTTTTCAACAAAGGGAAAATAGTTAGTGAGGATATGCAGAGGCGACAGTCTTCATTACAACCCGAGAATACATCGGCTTTCAACAAGTTTATCTTAATGATTGGGAGTGGAGTCAAGAGTTCATCAACTGTGGTAACAAACAAATCTTCTTCAACAACATTGGTGTGGTGACCATGTTTAGGCATAGGAGCAGAAATGACGTTTGGCTTCTCGGGCGCATCAAACTCAATCTCTTTTGCCTCTATAAGGTCTTGAATTTTGTTTTTCAAGGCCCAACAGTTGTTAGTGTCATGACCCGGACTTTCGAAATGATATGCGCAACGGGCATTTGGGTAATAATGAGGGGACGCTGTGTTGGGGTTCTTTGGGGCTTCTTTCAAAGTTTCCAAATTAGATTTCAGAAGATGCGGTAAAACCTGGGCTAGAGTCATATTGATTCTGGTGAATTTCCGGATTGGCCTCTCCACCCTCGGTTGATTACTTCTTGGTTGATCAGATGTAGGCTTTGGGATCATGACAACCCCTACCATTGTTCGATGCTCGGCTCTCCATTGGTTCCTTTATGGATAAACAACAGATACCTCCTTCTTCCCAATGAAAGGTTTCCTCACAACTGTAGAGGCAGATGAATCCTTCTGAATCTTTCCATTTTTTATGCCAGCTTCCACCCTTTCTCTAGTTAGTATTAACTCATTAAATCCTGCAGATGATCTCCCAATCATATGGTTGAAGAAAGGGCCCGATAGAGTGCCTAAGAACATTTCCACCAATTCCCTTTCAGACAGAGGGGGTTGCACTATCCCAGCTAGATCTCTCCACTTCTGCGCGTAATCCTTGAAACCCTCATTGGAAGCCATAGCCATACTCTGAAGTTGAGTACAGGTAGGTGCCAAATCAGCGTTATATTGATATTGCTTATAGAAAGTTGCGGCAAGATCTTCCCAATTATGGACGTTGGCCCTTTCCAGTTGGTAAAACCAGTCGAGTTGTGTTCCAAATAGGCTATCTTGGAAAAAATGCACCCACAAGTCTTTATCGGTGGAGTGCGACTGGATCTTTCTCACATATGATCGAAGATGCATCTTAGGACATGACACTCCATCATATTTTGCAAACAAAGGCACTTTGAATTTCGTAGGAATCACGATCCCCGACACTAGTCCCAATTCTTCAAAGTCTAGACCTGGCACCTTTTGTATTTCCATAGCGCTTAAACGCTCTCCAAGATGTTTGTACTTATCATCAGCTGGAGGATACTTTTCCTCAGAGTAGTCTTCCTCTTCTTCCTCCTCTTCAGATTCTGATGGAACCACTGTTTCCTTTCCTTTCCCCTCTCCTTCACCGGACGTTGTTGTAAAATTCAAGGTTCTTCTAGTCTGTCCTTGAAACCTTCTCCCCATGTTTAAAACCCCAATGACCTTCTTTGTTTTATTTTTTCTTTCCTCAGCCAACAGAGTCTTCAACTCCTCTTGCCCCTTGGCTAGGGTCATGAGTAACTGTTGAAATTGCGTGTTCTGAGCTTGGAGATCTTTGACTATCTGTTCAAGATCTATCTTACTGAAATAAACAGTAGAGAGATGAGGAAACTTGTTGCAAAAGACATGCTTATGTTATGATGAATGATATGTGCATATGCAATGTTTTCAAGGATTTTAAAGATTCAAGTTTGTTTTAGACAAAAAAGTAAACACACGTTATATTAATAAGATAAAGTTTGAGTACATCAATGCCCCTTGGGAAAAATAATACAAAACTCTAAGATAAAAAAGTAGTGCGCATCCTTTTTGGTGCTATGTAGGCATTTAGAGTCTGCTCCTCATGAAGTAGCCTAGTGAGTTCCAAAACCTTCTTCTCGCTTGCGTAGAATTGGGCTTCAAAAGTATCTCGCTCTCCTTTGAGTTGTATCAAATCCCTTTGTAGGTCTTCAAGAGATGTGGGCATGTCAGGATGTAAGATAGTGTATGGAACTTCTCCCTCCTTAACAGGCTCAATGATCATCGGAAGGATGGAAGGATAAGGCATCATAAGACTTTGGGCGCGGGTTCGTACCCATTTGAGGTAAGGCTCAAGAGGGATGGAATTATTGTGTCCCAAAGTCTTGCTATCCACCTTGTTTAGCATCCTCCAAGCTCGGATGAATCTCTGGCGAAGACCTTGATCGTCATTGTCGTATTCGAATACCAAGCCTTGAATCAGCATCTCATACGGGCCATCCCTTCGGGCATAACCAAACTGTCTTAGAGCTAAGCATGGGTTGTAGGTGATGCCTCCCTTAATGCCAAGTAGAGGGACATTAGGGAATTCCCCACAATGGTCAACAATGATAACATTCTCTTTGGATCGGGAACACCAATGAATATCTGAATGTTTGAGCATCATTAACCTTTGTGACCACCTTAATCCTTGCTCATTCTTTAAGACTGATTGGGAAAATGAGAAATAAACCATCTTGCCAGGAGAGGAGTGCAACACATAAGGACACCTCTTTTCCTCATTGTACGAGTGTGAAAAGAGTGTAGGATATCCCCTAGAAATGTAGGCACCGAATTGCGTGACATGAAGATTTTGATGGCACTCACATCTATGAGTTGGTCAGGATTGGGAAATAAGACCATCCCATAGATAAGAAGATCCACAATTTCCTAAAAGGCTTGCAAGTCTATGGAATTCCAACAGCTTTGGGCTTTCTCAAACAGGAACTTTGCTAAGAAGCCTTTGACACCACTTCGAGTTTCCCAATGGGTTGTGACATCATATGAGTGCAAGTGTAAAGCTTGAGCAATCTCTTCTGGCTTTGGATCTCTTTCCGTACCGTTGAAAGGTAGTTGATTGAGAATGGGAATCCTCAAGAGTTGAGAGAATTCTTCAAAAGTAGGCACAATCTAATAGTCGGGAAATGTGAAGCAATGGTGCAAATGATCAAAGAACTGAAAGAGCACCTTCATCATATCCTCATCTGTGTTGGAGGTGACCAAGTTGAGTAGACGACCATGCCTCTCGGTGAATGGAGAGTTCTCAGGGATCCTTGAAGCTAGCTCCTTAAGTTGTGGAGGAATTCTTACAAGGTTGACTTGGATAGTTTTCCTGCGGAGTGAATCCATATCCTACAAAGCAAG
Organism: Vicia faba; assembly: GCA_948472305.1. NCBI lineage: Eukaryota > Viridiplantae > Streptophyta > Magnoliopsida > Fabales > Fabaceae > Vicia > Vicia faba. The sequence goes on along the minus strand of OX451736.1, from coordinate 1,731,970,302 downwards.
AACAAAGATGAATCTCCAAAATCCTTGAAATGGTTAGTGATGTATATGATGTTCATGATGTCCATGATGTTATGTACAAGTATGCATATACAAGCAAAACAAACAAGTTCTTAGTTTAGGCTTGCATGGGGTTTTATAGGTAAGTACCCTCTTGAAGTTTAGTTGGCTTAAACATGTCCTAATAATAGTAACCGGGTTCTAAGGAGCTCAATATCACCGAATTGTTTCCTTGGTCATTATTTCAGCTCAAGCCTCTTTAATAGCGACCGAAATATCCCAAGAAATCAAACCTCAATAAGTGTAGTATCGAGTATCTACCAACTTCGGACTACACCAAAGTCGGTCATCTCACTACATCCTAAAGGCCAAGTTGGTCAAGTAAAGGGTTCTAGAAGTTCATTAGTGCTTCATGATATCACTCAGCAGCCCCGTATTCTCTTCGATTGACTCAAAGGCTACCGGTACCCACAAATATGTCACACTAACATAGCTATTGCTTAGACCATGTCGGTATACCCCGCACAGTTTCCACAACGTATTGCTATTTACCTATAATGTATCCCAAATCCGGGTAGAGGGTTTCAAACCCAAACAAAGAACCATAATGTAAATCAAACAAGTCAAACAATGTAAGCAAATAAATGTGATCTAGCCCTAAGGTAACCCCACTTTTATAAATAGTCCCCAGCAGAGTCGCCAGTTCTGTGATACGGTGGGAGAACTGACTTGAGGGTTTTGCGTTTTATCACAAAAATGTTGCGGTTAGCAAGAGTCACCACTGACTTTTCTTTTATCCAAAAGGAAAGGTGAAAAAGCACAGGAAAGACCTTTGAGATTGTTTCTTGAGTTCGGGGGGTAGATTATGAAAAGGGAAGGTATTATGTTAGAAAAAACGCCAAGGCCAAATGTTGAAGCCCATCCTGCAAACAGCCAAAAATGAAACTGGACAAATATGAAAAAAAATAAAAGGTAGCACCAAGGTTCGAACCCATGATCTATGCATTTCCAGCGCGCTACCTTGCCACTGGGGTGGCTGTACATCCGTTAGTTTATGTGAAACAAGAAAAACATAACACAAACAGCTTCCTTTGCCCTGTACTTTGTCTTCTTCCTCTAGTTATCCAGACCAAGCATATCTTTCTCATTTCTCCATGAAAATGGAAACTTCCAACATGAAAATGATAGTACTCTTTCCCAGATTTCAAACATGTAACTTATGGAAACTAACAATCAAAGATCAAAACGATTTTAAAGGCCCTAATTTTAAACCTAATTTTTGCATAAATTTGAACTCTAAAATTCTCTATACACAATGAATATAAATGAATTCTATGCGTATGGTTAGCTTCAGCACAATAATATCTACATTTTTCTTTCACAAATCGTGGCTAATGGATGCATGTATGAAGAGATAAAAGTTGGAGTTCTTACCTCTTTCAGATGAGATCGTGTATGGAGTTTGAGTGAGATTTATGAAGGCCTGAAGATTCCTTTAGCTTGCTTGAACCTCCCTGAGTATGTTCCAATCTTTACCTTGCTTTGAAAGTGTCTGAAACTCTCTATCCAAGTCAACCTGCAAGCTTGAAAAACAAAAATGGCAGATGGAGAAGGAGGTGTTACAGTGGAGGGATGATGGTCTGGAAGACTTAGATATGAGGTAGGTAAAGTGTTTGAGTGATTAAAACTTGAAACGCACGAGTGAATTTGTGGATTGCTATGCTTATGCCCAAACTGCAAGTTTTTGACAGGTTTTTGGTGAGAGGGAGTTTTGGAGTATTTCTAGACTTTATAAATTGTGTTCTAAGCTGTAATGTGTTTGTGTATTAGTATGGAGAAAGTTTCAAATCCACTCCTCAACAGATTTCTGAGTTGCAGCCTTTTTGCACTCTTTCTTGCTTTTGAAGCAAAGTGAAGAGACAAGTCTCTACATGCTTGTACTGGCCTGCTTGGAGTTGGTACAAGCTCTATACAAATTTCTTTAGGTTTTTAGGACTTGTGTGTGCAGAGAATACAGGTCCAATGCTCAAGAATTGAAAAGTTGCAAAAGTTAAGCTTTTCCAAAATGGCAATGGCAACTTTGTGCCATTTATGGAATTAAAGCTTGGACAAAGACCCTTGAGCTTGGATTAAGGCTTTGTCAATTGAGTAAGCATTAAATTATAAAGTGAGAAACAAGTTTGAGACCTGTAAAGCAAGAATTAGGAAGCACAGGTTCAAATTTGAATTTTGTTCTTCATGAAATGGCTTGAAATCAAAGTGAGAAATTGTCAACTTCATCTCTTTGATTCTCCATACTCAAAAATGATCTCAATGCGTTCTTGGAAATTTTTGAAAGCTTTCAATGTCCTATATAAATCATCTTTGAAATGCATTTCAATATTCCTCTTGGAACTAGGTGAAAAATTGCCATGAAGTTGGGTCAAAAACCTGTCTAAATTAGGACAAAATTTCACTAAGTTATTTTAGTTCATGGGCATGTATTCATAAAATTATATCTTGAGACCCAAGCATATTTAGGGAAAAATGTGTGAATAAAAGTTGTATATTTCATGGATATCTATAACTTTCATGTTGGGAACTTTCTTTGAATCATCTTGTATCATGGTGAAAAAATGGCTTAAAGTTGAGAAAAAATAAGAAATTTTCTATACTTAGAAAAATTTCTAAGTTAAGAAAAATTCAAATTTCAAAACCAAATCTTCAATCTTTGATTTCTTGATGAACAAGTTTCACATTTTGACATGTTTTTATGAATTGTGATCCTTGGAACTTGATTTTGACCAAAATGTCAAAGTTTGACTTTTCAGTATACAATTGACTTTTGATCAGTTGACTGCAAATTTCATCTGTCTATCCAATGGATTTGCAATGTTTTGAACCATGTAATTGGGTAAAGATGATGCAATTGAACCCTTGAAACCATGCTTCTTATCAATTGGTCATTTTCTAGGTCAAAAATCAGAAATTGCCCTTTCCCAGTCAAAACCCTAATTTTGACCATTTTGCCCTTTTGATGATTTGATCAAATTTCTTGAGGAATTATGGTCCAAACTTGATCAAATGATACATATGAGTCTAGAATATTGATGTGGATAAAAAATTATGAAGTTTGACTGCAAATTGGCCATGGTTGACTTTTTCCCCAATATAGCTGATTTTTAGGTCAATTGTCCAATTGACTGATCCAAAATGTGGTTCAAGGCTTGAAACTTGTCATGAGTAATCTTAGTGGTCCATAATGATCCTTGAAAGTCATGTGAGGTATTGATAGTCCAAAAATCCTTTTGCAAACTCAAACCCTAATTTTGGGTCATCAGTGTAAGATGAGATGTCTTGAGCTGATCAAACCCTAATTTTGTCTTGAGTCAAAGAGATCTTGTGAGAAAATCTTGATAAATGAGAGGGAAAATTTTGGGGTACAACACTTGCGCTGAAACAAGGCCCGGTGAAGAAAGATCAATGATATTGAGATCCCCTAGAACCTAGTTACTACTAAAAGGACAAGTTGAGCCAACTAAACTTCAAGAGGGTACTTACCTATGGAATCCATGCAAGCCTAAACCTAAGGATCTGTTTGTATGCTTGTATATATCTTTTTGTACATAACATTGTAACATCATAACATTGGCATATCACACTAGCTATTTCAAGGACTTTTAGGACTTATCTTTGTGTCTGTTTTGTAGGACACGACTCTTATTCGCAGAAATACTATCCAAGTCAACCTCGTAAGGGTACCTCCTCAACTCAAAGAGCTGGCATCAAGGGTTCTTGAGAATTCCCCATTCACTAAAAGACATGGTAGACTCCTCATTTTGGTCACCTCAAGCCCTGATGAAGTAATGGTGAAATTTCTCTTTCAGTTCTTTGACCCTTTACATCATTGCTTTACATTTCCCGATTACAAGTTGGTGCCTACTATGGAAGAGTTTTCTCAGTTATTGGGAGTGCCTATTATCAATCAATTACCCATCAACGGTATGGAAAGAGACCCAAAGCCTGAGGAAATTGCTCAAGCCCTGCATTTACAACGGTCCGATGTTGTGGCAAATTGGGAAACAAGAAGCGGTGTCAAAGGTTTTTTGGCCAAGTTTTTGTTTGAGAAAGCTCACCATTTTTGGGATACTTTGGACTTAAAAGTCTTTGAGGAGGTATTTTCCATTCTCATCTATGGGATGGTATTGTTCCCTAATCTGGACCAACTCATAGATGTGAATGCGGTCAAAATTTTCATGTCTCGTAATCTGGTGCCTACCTTACTTGGAGACATTATGCACTCTTTTCATACTCGCACTGTAAAGAGAAGAGGAACCCTCATGTGTTACACTTCTCTGTTGGTTAGGTGGTTTATTTCGCACCTACCTCGATATGTGTTGAAGAATGAGTAAGGCATGCAGTGGTCTAATAGGTTTATGTCTCTCACGCATTCAGATATTCACTGGTGTCCTCGATCTGTGGAAGACGTTACCATCATTGATCGCTATAGGGAATTCCCTAATGTCCCTCTCCTAGACATTAGGAAAGGAATCACTTATAACCCTTGTTTGGCATTGCGACAGTTTGGGTATGCTAGGAGGGATGGTCTTCATGATGCATTGATACAAGGAATTACATTTGACTATGAGAATGATGTCCAAGGGTGCCGTCAGAGGTTCATCCGAGCTTGGGGCATGGTGAAAAAAGTGGATAGCAAGAAATTGGGGCGTAAGAACTCTATCCCTTTGGAGCCTTATCTTAAGTGGGTGCGAGCACGCGCTCAAAATCTCATGATACCTTACCCCACCATCCTACCTATCATCATGGAACCTATCACCAAGACAGATGTACCTTATACTATTCTCCATCCTGACATGCTAACTACCCTAGAGGAATTGCAAAGATCTTGGATTCAACTCAAAGAGTAACGAGACACCTTTGAAATTCAGTTCTATGCAAGCGAGAAGAAGGTTTTGAAGCTTACAAGACAACTGCATGAAGAACAAATTTGTTGTTAGTTTAGACTTTGTTTTTGGTTTATGTGTTAAATTGTTATCTTGTTTTTTTTATTTTGCTTGCATGATTATTTAATTTCCTTGTTAGATCATTGTTAGCATATTTAATAAAATCAAAAAACCTAAAAATAAGTCTTCATCAAAAATAAATACTCAATCCAACGTCGAGCATTTTTCAACCCTTGTAAGTCGATTTCTTTTCCATCGCCATCTATCATTTTCAAAAATCAAATCATCTTTCAACAAAAACTCAAAAAACAATAAAACATTGGTCCAATGTCAAGTCTTTTCAAACTTATCAACCTCATTGCATGACATCTTTTCACAAACTTAAAAACAATCCAAACTCATCAAATTCCGCTCAAGTGTGAATCTTTTGCAAACTTATCACTCAATTGAGATTTCCATCGCTCAAACGTGATTAAACTCTTTTCATAAATAAAATCAATCAACCAACAAACATTTTAGTTCACCGATAACTACGTAAGCTCTGACTTTCCTATATCACGTGGGAATATGTATGCATAAGATGCAAAGTCTTGGCGAGCCCACTTTAAAAAAAAACAAAAACATTTTCCTTTCTTTCTTTTTTTTTTGCATAAAAATTAGTAGCAAGTAAACATCACGCTAACATTTGATCACAAGACTAACTAAATGGGTCTCGTTGAGTACAACGGAGGTGAGGGGTGCTAACATATTCCCCTTACTTAACCGACTCCCGAATCCTATTTTGGTTGTGATAACCATTTTTAGTTCGTTTGTGGTTTTTCTTGATCTTTTCCATTTTCTCTTAGGAATAAATAAAATTTGATGACAAGTCTGTTGTATTTTAAATGTGTGATACACTCTGGTATTTCTAACGCTGAAAAAATTAGTGACAAACTCTCTAATATAACTTCTAGCACTTCTAAACTTTGAAAAACATTGATGAATAATGTCTTCATCTTCTTTGTCTCGTGTGTTCATTTTTTCTTGTTCGATACTTGGAGAAACTTCATATATCATTTCAAGAGTATCCCACATTTTCTTGGCGTTTTTTCTATTGTAATCATAAATAAATTTACTATCATCTAGGAACATTATGATAAAACTCTTGGTTTTGAAATCTACTTCATATTTTCTCTTTTCCTCTTTGGTCCAAAGAAAAACAAACGTATCTGCTACTTTTCCATCACTTGGTAAGTAAGGATAAATAGACCATTGATTATAGTTTCCCACAATTCACTATTAATAATTTGAATAAAGATTCTAAATCTAGCTTTCCATATTTCAAACCTAGTACCATTTAATGGTGGAGGTATGTTTTTAGGAAATAACTCTTATTTAAAAATGTGTCAGAAGTCATCTTCCTCCTGAGACGATGAATCCTCAAACATGAGTTAGACTTTGTTGCCACTTGTTGTACATGTGACTCCACACATAAGGGAGTAAATTGTGTGTTTCATAAAAATGGTAGCTTGGAAAAAATTTAGGATCATTTTCAGAGTTTAAAATCATTTTAAAATATTTTACAAATTAGCAACGGGAATTAAGAATAAAATGAAGAAAGTAAAAGTTAAGGCAGAAAGAAGACACCAGGAATTATACAGGTTCAGGTTCAGACAAGAAGACTAGTTTTGTCCCTAAGATTTGATTTTAAGATTATCTAATAAATTTAAGAGATTTTAGTATGTTGAACTCTTGAACCCCCTTATATAAGGAAAATAAAATTTCTAACTAACTTACAGTCAAATTGTGAACAAGGAGAGAAGTAGTGAGTCTTCCTTCTAAATAAAAGATTGAAGCGGTTAGTCTTATTTCTAAATACCAATTTAAAGAGGTTAGTCCCCAAACTACATCGATATTTTACACGGGCTTATCTCGAACCAAAGAGAGCTTTTAATTCGGGCTAAGCTCACGAACCAAACTAAGATTTTGACAGGATAACAATGAACATATGAGATTTTATATCAGGCTTATCTCCAATCTTAGAAAACTTATAACCAGGATGAGCTTACAAACTGAATTGGTGTTTTACACAATATAAGCATGAAACAACTTGATGTTTTAATACCGAACTAATTTCGAACCGGTGAAAACTTTTGAACAGGCTAAGCCTTTGAACCAAAACGACGACTTTGTTACTAAATGTCCAAATCAAAGCTTTTATGGGATTTACATTTGAATCCAAATAAATAATCCTTAATTAGATCAATTATTCAACCAAGATAAAAAAATGTTCCTTGATAAATTTATAATACTACTCTTCCAGAATTACACAAATATCTCACTTACAAAAATCATTTCTGAAAGCACTACGGCTAAATTTCTAAGTGAGAGAGAGAAAATATTTCTAGAGAGAGTGAGGAGTGAGATATAAGAGCTCACGTTTCTAAATATAAAAATATGATGGAATAGACCCTTATTTATAGGCTAGAGGTTAACACAAAAAGAAAAAAATTTATAGCCAAAATTGATAAGTCAATTGATTGGCATAATACATCAATCAATTGGTTGGTCTAAAAACAATCGATTAGTAAGTTTTAAAAAGTAAGAAAATATATATAGATGTTACCATTTTTTTAAGACATTATCCTAAATGTTTAGTACACATTTTTGTATTAACTCGGTCAATTGGGTATAAGTGCTAATTGATTGGCCAGTACATAAAACTCCCAAAACTTTTGTGATAGCTCCTGATTTAATTGACATGGCTTTAAGATATTTTTAAAAATATTTTCTTAAGAAAAAGCAAATTATAAAACTATTGTTGTGTGTGTGTGTGTGATTAATCATAAACTTTAAGAGAAAGCCCTTATACTTTTACAACATATTGTTCACTCGGATGCAATAGAGTGAGCTTTCACACTTCCTCTTTTTCACACTTTGAAACTTTAAGACTTCTTAGATAATTCATTCGTACAAATACTTGCTTGAATTTTTTTTGAAGATGAGACTTGAGATGTATTCTTGTTTTGATCCACCATTAGAGGACTTTTCCAATAGTCATTAAACCCTAGTTTAGTATATTAGTCTGATTGCATCTTTAACAACCTTTTTTGCTTGCGTTTAAGTTGTTAATTGTCATCATCAAAATCATATAAAAGAGTATATTGTTAGAGCTTCCTTGATCACTAGACCTGTAAAACATGATTCCAGAATAAATACATGGACAAGGATGACAAAGTTTTTATTTTAAAAGATGTAAGGTTCAATGAAGCGAAATTTCCCTACTCCACTCTACAAATAGAGCTTGTCACTAGTGTCTCGGCTCATGATAAAAATATTATTTCTCTATCTTTACCTTTGTGTACTAATTATCAACTAAAAGTTTCAGGTCCTACACAAAATAGTTCTTCCTCAGAGTTATTACTAGAGTCTACTCACATTTAAGTTAGTCCGTAACACGAGGTTACTCATTCTCAATAGGCTTAGTCGGTGCCAAATTCCACTGATCGGGCATTACTAACTGGTCTCAACCATGAAGCTTTTTTATCCACTAGTCGTCACACTAAACCAATTGAGTAATATCATCTTATACAACTAAACACAAGCACTGTCAAGTCAGATTCTAGCTTTGCGCCTATACACCACTACCCTAGTTATGAAAATGACTTGTCCAACAAGGCATCTCGATATTGTTCAACTCTTATATCCCAATACATAACTCATTCCAAAGACTCTTTATCGCCTTCATTTCATATCCAAACATTTAATCCTACTGTCCTTGTCAACAATCACTAAATGCTAACAAGTGCCAAAATTGGCAACTTCAAACCAAAAGTTTTACTTGTGCTCTCAAAACCTATTACTATAAAACAAACTTTGGCCTAACCTGAGTGGTTCAATGTATGTAATCATAATACAATTCCCTTCTTAAGAATAGAACTTGGACTCTCACATCTCTTCCACCTCAGAGGAAAGCAATTGGGTGCAAGTGGATCTTCAAAGTGGAAAAAAAAACCCAGATCACCCCATTAACAAGTACAAGGCAAGACTTGTTATCAAAGGTTTCCATCAACAAGAAGGATTTGGCTTTCATGAGACATTCTCACTTCTGGTCAAGCCTACCATCATCATGTTCATCATATCCTTAACACTCACATTCAAGTGGAAAATTCAACAAATAAACATCCATAATATTTTCTTGAATGATGATCTTAAAGAGGAAGTGTATATGCAATAACCTCTTGGATTTATGGAGACCAATAGCTCTCTTGTGTGCAAAATGAAGAAAGAAATTTATAATCTTAAACAAGCCCCGAAGGATTGATATGAAAAGCTCCATCAAGATCTCATCCATTTTGGATTCATCACAAGTAAGTCTGGTCATTCACTCTTAATCTACCAACATCAAAATATCACTCTGTATGCTTTGGTTTATGGAGATGACATTCTCAGACATCTTTTCCAAACTTATTAATGACCTAATTTTCAAGCTTCATCACAAATTTTCTCTCAAGAAACTTGGAAAGCCAAAGTGTTTTCTAGTTATTGTAGTACATGAGCAGCAAAATGGAGTTATTATTCTCACCGAAACCAAATACATCAAAGACCGGCGGGACAAGGCAAACATAGTAGGTGCTAATGGTGTAAACACACCAATGTTCATCCATTGCAAGTTAAGTAAGAATGGAATTGATGTCATACATGATCCCACCCTCGGTTGGTTCCCTCCAATAGGTAACTTAAGATGGCTTGGCAATAGGTTTCAGTGTCAATAAAATGTTCTGATTTATGACTAAGCTATTGAAATCCCACTAGAGTGCATTCAAGCCCATACTTCGATATCTAAGGGGCACTGCGCACTATGGTCTTCTTCTAAATTCAGTTGACTATGTGAAAAAATTGTCTCTTCGCGTTTATAGTAATTCAAATTGGGCTAGTGACTCAAATGATAGAAGATATACATCGGAATCGTGTGTCTTGGATTTAACTTCATCTCATGAAACTCCAAAAAGTAATCATTGATAGCACGCTCGAGCACCGAGGAAGAATATCACACACTAGCTCACGCCACTTCTGAATTATTATGATTTGAATCTCTACTTACTGAACTCTATGTTGAGTATCATATCCCATCTCTACTTTGTGACAACATCAGTGTTGTCATGGTGTCACAAATTCAGTGCTTCATACAAGAACAAAGCACATTGAACTCGATTATTAATGCTCTCACCAAACCACTCTCCCATGTCGTGTTTCACGAATTCATGTCCAAACTCAAAAGTTGTATCCTTGCTCCAATCATGATTTTGTAGGGGATATTGGAATAGTAGAATGAAAGTCATGGTGGTAACAAATAGAGTAAGGTTGAGTTAGTTATAGGAAATAGAGAAAGTTAGTTAGGAGATCTAACTAACTTTTACACAATGCAACTAACCATGATAGCTTGCATAATCTGTAAATAGCAAAGTTTATGCATCGTACAGTTCAATGAACAATCTACCATAACACAAGGAGACCTCGTGAAATCAGTAACCACTTGTACATCTTATCACATTGAGATCCACCAACTCCATTACATAAAATCTCATCCAAATTAACAACATTCTCCTACTCTCTCTTCAAAAATAATCATTGTATGACAGCAAACTTTTTTCTTCTAATAAATAAAAACTCTCTAAGCTGTATAGAAGTGTATCATAATTGCATTTTGGAGGATTGCATGTTATAGAAAGGGCAAAGAAAGAAGAGGTGCCAAGAAAGGAAAAAAAAAAGGGGCGCTTAGCAACAAAAAGAATATAAAAAGAAAAGTGTTATTTTTCAAAAATGAATTGAATTAAGACCTCAGCTACAAATTCGTAACTATGGCTATAAATAAAGGTAACCGTGAAAAAAGCTTTAACATGTCCGAGCAACCGAGTTAGCATGTGTTTGGATTTGGATTGTCGCCGGTCATGCACTGTGTTGAGGTGTGGTGCGAAGGCAATCTACAGCAGAAACAAACACGGTATTAGTGATCAGCGTGCCGTCTTCTTATGCGTCTCTGGAATGGATCAACCCAAGTTTTATCCTTTTCAGTAGCTTGATTCCAGCGTTCTTTGAAGACTTCAAGTTCCCACGTTGACTGTCTTCGTATCTACTCGGTTCAATGTTTGTAACGCACGCAGTGTCATTTTCATGTTTCAGAACACTTGTCGATAATAATTGACTTTCAAAGCAGTTCAAAACTCTTACCTCAGTTCGAACATCAACCGTTGCTCCACCTTGTTTCTGCCATCAACCAAATTAGACAGAAATATGGTGAGTTTTAGAACACTGATAGTTAATGAAATAGGGTTATAGCTTCAAAACTAGTACTATTTAAATGTCATAAAACTAAAATATTTACCGTAGTTGTCTTTTTAAGCCTCGAAACCTATAAAAAATTAAGAAAATATTGTTACAAGAAGCAAATGATTCGCAACAAATGGTATCAATATTCTCAGATTGCATCACAAATTAAGGAACTTGAATATTTGGAGAGGAGCAAAATACCTTGGTTACAGCATGACCACTCCCACCCAGAGTTTGTATTCCCTTATGAACAACAAATTGACTATCAACAACTCCCACTTTTTTAGTTCGATCACCCTGAAAACAACATTGATCTCATTAATACAAAAAAAAAACGCTTTAACACGAAGATGTCTCGTTAAAAATGTTGAGAAGAGTATTCGATAGCTATCGCTTGTCAAAAGCGGTAGTAATTCTGGAGAACATGCATAATTCTCACCTGTGCACAATATCCTAGTTTCATATCCATTCCCCATCCATGGACAAGGTCGTTCTAGAGAAAACACAAACAATACTAACATTAGCCACATAGCTGTTTAAGAAAAACAAATATCAAACACCAACTTCCAAGAACGAGAAAATGGTAGATGGTAGTATTACCTGTATGAGATGCCATGTACAATACCATGCGGATCGAGAGAAAACCGGAGCCATACCTTCCACAAACCTACACAAGTTGTATTCAAGTTTCTGTCATTCACAACAATATTATACTATACGCAAAAGTTTACACAATAGAACGATAACAGTGTAACACAATCTCATAGACTAAAACATAACAAACTCAACAATATTTTTTTATCTTTCCACTTTATTGAACATCTGAACAAATTTAAAGATATTTTTCCATCTTGACGAAAGATGTCAAGACGATAAAACTTCACTTACCCTGTGCACGGCGGCCCTTCACTTGCATCTGAACACTTTGTGCTTCCCCTGCGTTCATAGACTCTTCTGCACCAATGAAAAAAATCATTGTAAGTATGATAAGCAATGATGAATAAGTGCATATGATACGAATAGTCTCTGACGATAAATCATCACCTGTGAAATTTCTTGTTTCTAGCTCTAATTGTAATTCTATGATGTATCTCTGTTGAATTTGGGTCAAGAGCTGGTTGTGATATCTCCAAACCTTCTTCCTTCACGATTTTAACGTATCTGCAAAAGCACGATGTTATATTCATCATATACCGTGTCAGAAGATCCAAAGCCGAATTCCACATGATACATCAGAGGCAGAATACACCGAAATAGTATTAAAAACAGAAGAAGAGAAACAAAAGCATCATCATACCTTGACGGAGAAAAATTCTCCACGCCTAAATCCTCATCCCAAAGAAAGATATAATCATATATAGAAACTATATCCGGATGCAGAAATCTTTTAGCAAACCACCTGTCAGTGAACCCCAAAATACACATCTAAGCTTAGAAAATAAACCATCAAATACACAGATACGCGTGTCTGTATATACATATAAATAGAAATAAAACTAGACAACCTGCTATTGCGGTCAAATTCATCACCTGTAACATTATCTTGTTACCTAATACTTACCACTTTGTCTGATTCTCAGCGACGATGTGTATAGCCTTGTCACTCCAGTCAAGACTCCACCATCCATTCACGTTCCCGTCATAATGGAATAAAATAATTGTAAAATTTTCTGGAAGAAACTGAAATAAATGAAATTAGATAAAGAATGTCACTGATACAAGTAACTTTGATAATCTAAGTAGTCTCTAAAAAGTACCTTTTGAACCATGGCATCAACATTATGCTTTTGTGTAATACCAACTGGAATTGCCAACAAGTTACGATTAGAATAGTCCCTAGACTGCAATTTCATAATCATCACCGAACAATCATTAGATTTGTTAGCTCGGTGCAGCTTCAATAGAACTAAAATATAGAAGAACAATGCAAAATTTCTGACCTTCGACCTCGAATTACTTCTCGACCACAATGGCCTTAACTCCAAATCTGAATTATCTTGTATTATCCCTCGCGGCAAGGCTTTCAATTTCCCGGATGTGTCAGAATATACCTGCAGTGACATCAACATGTCCATTGAGTACAAAAATACTTATTAGCGTCAAGATTGTAAAACAGACACGTTAGACACAAATATCCTATGCTGCATCAAATGTGAAAAAGGAAGAATCAGAAAGCTATTCGAGCACATAAACTGACGCGAGAGTTGTTACCTCAGTTTTTCCCCATAAACTCCATTTCTTGTCAATCTGATAGTGGCCGACGATGATGAACAAAGATGAAAAATCAATGAAATTAGTATAGTCTTATATATCATTAATAAGATTCTAAATTGAAGAGTATCGAATTGAAGAATACCTCTTCTTGATGATACTGATACTTTGTAGTTCTATATACTATGAACAACATAACTGTACACACAACTGCCATGAAAGGCAATTGTTTCATCTTGAAACTTGATTTACCCTGCTCCAATCCAATAAAACCGATGTTAAATACCAAAGTTGCACGTTGAATATTCGGAACTAACGATAGCTAGCTATCCACAAATTCACCTAAAAAATACCAAGGTCATAATCAGACTAGAAGTAAAGAAGACAGACAAACAGACCCCATCAGGCAAGCTACTCTTCTTTCTCATCAGCCATCTCCACGATTTCGCCGACGTCATGAAAACTCTTTTACTCAGTACTCACCAAAAACTGCAACACAAAACATGTTTCATAACCATCAATTCTAGACTCAAAAGCTCCAAATTCAAGCTTCAAGCTAGAATCAACAACTCTGGAGGCAAAACAAATTCTACACGAGAACTAACAATCAAACATATCAAAATCAATTTAACATGCACATGAATCAATAGAAAAGAAACATGAATTTCAAATCCTAGATAGCTGAATCATCAACACATAAAATAAAAATACCAATAAACAAACAAACATAAACAAAGCAAAGAAAGCAAAAAACAAATGCAAATTGCTTAAAACATAAGCACCTAGGAACACGGAAACAGAACTACAAACATTAGATTTTTTCCCCCTCAACAACAAGGTTCACGTGAATATTTCAAAAAAAAAAAACACGTTTCCTCACACAGCTGTCCAAAACACTAACCTAAACCTTAACTCAAATCAAAACTTCAAAACTCACTCTTTCCTATATTGTTTTTCAAACCAACAAAATTAAAAATTAAAAAAAAAAACCATTCACCTATAATAAAAAAAAAGGTAAAAAAACAACAACTCTTCACTGACCATTTTAATCAGATCTAAAACCCTTTCCGTAACGCTATTTCCTATCATTTAAGATGAATAAAGTTTCATTTTCACTCCAAAAACAGCTATTAAAAATTTCCTAAAAACACAATCATTAACACCTATTCATTCACCTAAAACTCTACTAAAAAAAATCAAAGACTTTCCTTTTCTGCCATTAATTCCATACCCAAGATCTTCCCTTGTATTTTCAGACCCAAAAAAAGTGGAAAAAACAAAAAGCAATGCAAAGTTGCTCAACGAAGACGATGAATAAAAAAAAAAACAATAACACAAGAGTAATAAAAGAGTTATCAACAATCACAAATTTCAAAAAAAAAAAAAAACATGTGTAAAGAACACGAACCTTAAAGCTTGAATTGAATGCATGCGTGTCGAAGTACGATGAATGCAAGTGCAGTGTGTATGTTCACACTCGTGTCAATTTGTTTTCATCAAAAACACAAAAATCTTATGAATGATTGTGATGTGTTTAATCGATCGAATCGAACTTGTTGAGGTTTTCAATAATTTATGAATTTACGAATGATGAAATATTGCATACCGTGGAAATAGAATCCATAAATATAAATATCCTTGTTAGAGAATTTTCGCCGAGAATCTCGTTTTTTTCTCTCTCTATCCTAGAATTAAAACTAGAACATGCTTTTTTTTTTCATTATTTATTTGTACTGTCATGTAGTTCTTTTTACTTTTTTTTTTTGTAGGATAAAAATAATAATGGAGGAAATATGTATTTTATATATTCTATAAAGCCTTGTGTTAAGTGGTGTGCTACAAAAGTTACTATATGTTTTTTATTGAAAAATTCAAATTGATAATTTTAATTTTGTTAAAAATAAAGATAATTAAAGTCACAATAAATTCACATTAATATTATAAAAGTATTTAAAATATGCACAATATTAATGATATAATTATATATATATATATATATATATATATATATATATATATATATATATATATATATATATATATATATATATATATATATATATATATATATATATATATATATATATATATATATATATATATATATATATATATATATATATATATATATATATATATATATATATATATATATATATATATATATATATATATATATATATATATATATATATTCTAAAACTAAGACAATAGAAAAGAGACAATTTTGGAAGAATCGGTTATAAAATAGATTATCAAATTCAATTATTATATAAAAGGAATAAAAAAACATTTTAAGCAAATTTTATATACCATAAATATTCATGCAATAATAGAAAAATGAAATTTATAAACTATAATATTCATGTAATAACAGAAAAATGAATGAAATATGGCAAGTCTTAAAGAATAAATAATGATATTATTGAGTATAATATTGATCTTACCAATTGATCAGAATCTGCAAGGTGGTTGGATCATAATCTTTAGACAGATTGGAAAGTCGGGGAGAAAAAAAGGGGGTTGTACCAGGAAGACACTTCGACAATCAAGTAAATGTGGGAGCGAAAAGATATACAAGTAAAGTGTTAGGGTTTTAGTGATGAATAGTGGATATTCGATACCTAACCCTCACATGAGTGAGTTTATATAGTGCCTCTGGCGCTTGGTCATTGGTCCCTAGTTTTAGACCTAAATATGTGGGTCCGTAAAAATAGATAATTGTCAGGACTTGGTCAAACTGGGCAGGTGTGTCCGCAACTAGCTGTTAGTTCCGAGGAGGAGGTAGGTTACGAGCAATAGTCTGGTCGGTTCTTGGTTGTCTGGCCAACTTAAAGTCGCGCAAACTGAGAGGCGCTCGTCAATTGTCGCGGGTCAGTGTTGGTCCAGGAGGACAAATGATCGATGGTGCCTGGCGGAAGGCGAGAGAGTCCAGGTTGTGGTTGCACGGACCATGTCGAATGAGGAGGTCATACTAGACCCACTCTAGCCATTGGGCCAGTCCAAAACAGTAGCCCCTAAGTCGTTGCTTCTAGACATAGGAGTGGTGACTTTAACACCTGCTCGTGGAATGGGGCGCTTCTTACGGGGAGCGTGAGCGTCGCCCGTTGTGTCTTCCTAGCGGAGAGATGATTAGTTGGTCATTTGAGCTTCAAAAATTGAAGAGGTTGTGTGTTTCAGGTAGTGCGCTAATGCAACAGTGCAATGATGGCCTAGGGGCTAAGGTGCAATGATGACGATCTTACGGTTTCCTAGGCGTGTGTCTCTCACGCACGGGCGAGTTTAGCTATAAATACGAGAGGAGTAGGGTATTCTGCATTTTTCGTTCTTCTCTTGCATTACTCGTTATTGCTCGCGTGTCAACCGTCGCTGTTTCTTGAAGATTTATTTGTTCGTCGTCGTTCCTTTCAACTTCCTTCCTTCTTTAATTGGTAAGATTCCATATTTTCGTTGTTATTTAGCTGTTGTAGCCTAGATTTTTGCGATTTTTCTCTTAGAAATGCATGTGGTTAGGCTTAGGATCCTGTTTGTTAGGGCGTTCCCGGGGAGTGTTGGTGGCAGACGGTGGTTCTGTAGTTTAGAATCGTCGGAGCCAT
The DNA here is from genome assembly GCA_948472305.1 of Vicia faba. Taxonomy (NCBI): domain Eukaryota; kingdom Viridiplantae; phylum Streptophyta; class Magnoliopsida; order Fabales; family Fabaceae; genus Vicia; species Vicia faba. The sequence continues at coordinate 1,731,953,246 of OX451736.1, read as the reverse complement.
CGTGGATCCTCTCCAGATTTTCGCGACGTGTCGTAGATGATCCCTGAAGATTTAAGTCATTTTTGTTGATTTGAGTTTGTCTTGTTGGAAAAAGCATTTGTTTGTTCAGATGCCTTAGTGGGGGTTCTGGTCGGGGACATGGTCCTCGTTTATAAATGCTATTTCACTTGATTAGTGGTGGAATGGTGGTTTTAGAATTGATATCGAGCTCACATCTATCCTCTGCTTTTCAGGTACTATGGTTGACAATGTCGGAGACGATCTTTTGGATGGAGGGACTAGATCTTCCCAGAGCTCTACGGACGAAACTTGTAGCACATCAAGCATCTTATAGATATATGGGGACGAGCCAAACCGGTCTGATCAACACGTAGGGGGGGAGGATGTGGAGATGGCCCCCGCTGATCAGGGTGGCCTGTTTCCGCCTGAGGATGACGAGGACTTGTGGATCTGGGTCGCGGAGGATCCTTGGGATTGGGTCTCCTATTTCTTCGAGCACCATGATGAGGTTTTTATTGAAGTGTATGTGTACGATGACGGGGGCCGGGGGGAGTGTGTCATACCCCAAATTTGCATGCCCTTTTATTTCTACAGTCAAAAATATTTTAAAATATTGTTTTTATAATATTATTTGAATTTTATAGATGTTTAATTTCAAGTCCAGTCAAAAATATTTTAAACTTTATTTTTATAATATTATTTGATTTTTATAAATATTTTCTTCCAAACCTATTTAGAAATATAATGATTCATTTTAAAATTGTTTGTATTTTTAAAATAGCAAATATTTGCACACCTTTCATATATTTTCAATTGAGTTTATTTACAAATAAGCAACATAGCATATTTAGTAAAGAATGAGGCTTGCAAAAATGAGGTCACGAGTTTGATTGGTTAATTTTATTTTATTCTCAATTTGGATGTTTTTTTATCTATAAATAGGACACCCACAATTCACACGTAAGGCACCCACAATCATCCACGGTCTTGCAATTTTTTACACACACATTCACAAACTCACTTTTGTAGGTTTCTTTTTAAAACTTCTTTCTCAAAACTATTCGGCCAATGATTCAAATATGAGGCCTCTCTGTTATTTCAAATTTTAGTTTTTATTTTAAGCGATATGATGATACCTGATGGCTCGTTTCTTCAATTTCTTATTTGTTTTATTTTGTTCCAAGCGTTCCTACAACATTGTTATACATTAACATTTATTATATTTTTGTTTATTTATTCATTTGTTGTTATAACAGTTATTCTTATATTATAGTTTACTTGCTCATATTTTATTCTAAAAACTAATATGTTATTTTTTGCATATTGTTATATAATAATTCTTTATGAAAGAATCCACAATTTTGTAACATCACTCATACTCACAATTCTACACACTTTCTTTTCAAATTTTGTTTTCAAAAAACCTTTGGCGTTACGAATTTTTTTAATGTTATTGTGTTATTTTGGCCGATGATTCAAATATGTTTGGTGTTTTAAACCATTTTATGTTTCTTCTTTTTTTTTTATGATTATCTTGATGCTTGTTTTTTAATTATATTTTTGTTCTAACAATTTTTTTTCAGGAATCTCTTTTTTTTTTTACTCACACACACTAACAATCTCACACTAATTTCCACCACATGTTACATTTATCATTTTTTTTTCTCTTTTATATTAAAATTATGCATTATACTTTTGTATTGAAATTATATGCCATATTTTGTATTAAAATTATAAATTTTCCAACTTCTAATATTGTTCACTTTTTTTCAGAGTTTTCAAACTAATCTCAAATCCAACCCAAATCAAATTCTGTACATGCAAAGACCACAAACCAATTCATCAAAATTAATACCAACTCCGTAAACAAATTTGTAAATAGAACTTTTTCATACTAACAATAATTTATAAAATATTTGTATAAAGTTTTTTTGTTACAAGAAAAATGAAAAAAGTCAATTGAATGGCCTTGGAGTTTGATCTCTTCCGTAAAAATTAAATAAGGTTGCAACATTTTCTTTTTAATTTATTTATTTTGTCTTACCCTATTTTTATTAATGTTTTGATAAATGTGCTTTTCATTTATTTCAATTTACATTATAGTATAAATGTCCTAATATTTTCATTTATTAATGATTATACTACTTTGTAATACAATTGAAACTTACTGTAAAAGTATAGTATAGAGGAGAGAAAGGAGGTTAGTAATAACTTATGTTTTGTTTTTGTTTAGAATTTAATAGAAAATCATTAACTTTTTTCAAATTTAAAAGCTTTATATTTTTTATTTTAATTTTCTCTTTATAAACTGACATGGGAGAAAAAGGGCCTAGTTTTTTGTTTTATCATCATTATCATGATATTGTATAATTAATTAGGATTAATTTGTGGTTAATTTTTTATTATTATTATTATTACTGTAATATTTTAATCCCTTCTATTATTTTGTTTCTATTGATTTAATGTAATTTTTTTTCTCTTCCTCTTTTCATTAGTTAATTTTAGTTAGATAAATATAAAACTTGTGCATAGTCAAACAACTTTTACAATATAACTAATTCAACAGTTCAAGAAGATATTTAAACTCATGCAATTCTAAATATTTCATCCGTGGGTAACACGTGGCCAATATCTGGCCACGTGATGAGGAAGACTATATCATACTTCCTTCGCATCCTTCATAACAAGCAGCACAAAGTCAATATATGACCACATGATAAGGAGACTACATCAGACTCTCCTCGCTCTACATTTTAAAATAGCTAACCAACATCAAAACATTTTCAACTAACATAATTAAAATCCAAGATCATTTTTCAAAAAAAGATTAAATAGCATTAACTTCGAAATCAAACTGCGAACTGCGTATACGATCACTCAATTTACAACCCAAACAAGGTTTAAGGTAAATTCGAAAGCAATTCTACGCAATCTATAAAAAAACACCAACTAACCGCGAATTACGAAATGGGACTTTGATTTCTCCTAAGAGGATACGTAGGCATACGATCAAAAATTGTGGCGAGTCTCCCTAACTAAAATTCAAACCCTTTCCCCCTAACTAAAATTCAAACCTTTTTCCCTAATAATAATAATTAAAAACCCTATTTCCTAAGAATGCGCTTCTAAACCTAGTATCCTTGTGAACAAGGCAGATAAGGGGTGCCTAACACCTTCCCCTCGTCTAGAATCGAGTCCAAATCTAAAATCTCTGAATTTATTTTAGGGTTATTCATTTATACTCTCTTCCTTTAGGATAAAAATTAAGGGTGGTGACTCTAATTTAAAAACCAGTTGCAACAGAGTGATCACTTTGGATCCCCGGGAAAGATAGTCGGATCTGCTCAAAATATGATAAGCGGTGGATCCCCATGTATGACATTGTGTTCTGGGAGATGAGCCTTCGACTCCCCTTCTCGGATTTTTGAGTGGCCATTTTTCGGCACCTTCGACCACTTCTCAACTGCATCTGAACGGGGTCGCTTTTATGCGAGCGTTTGAGATTGTCTGTGATTATTTAAAGATAAGGGCCATCATTCCTTTTTTCTTCTACTATTTCGATCTCTAGAGGAGCAAGGTTGACGGAAAGTGGGGATGGGCCGTCTTGAAGCAGAGCAATGGAAAGTTGTTTAAAGCTTATTTGAAATCTGTTCGATACTTTGAGGACAAGAATATTCTTGTGCAACCTCTTTTGAGCAGGGCAATGCTGAACGTTTTTTGGGCTACTCCAGAATATGATGAGAATGGGGCCCCTGTCTTGAACGAGCTAGGGGAACATGTGAATAAGTTGGTCAATAAGTTCCCTTTTCAATGGACGAGGAAGCATTTTGATAATAAGTTGGGTTCCTACGTCTGGAAGAAGGGGGAGCTTGGTGAGGAGGACCAGAGGAGCTTCTCCCTTTTGACAACTTTTGTCACGCGGATTCCTCATGTCCAGCGCGCCAGCCGGGGAGGAAAGCCGGTCAAAGATAAGAACGTGGAGATCGTGTACAAGCTCGGTCTGATAGTCGTTAAGGAGATCCTCGAGAGCGAGGATCCCGTTAAGTACTTGGGTATTTATCTTTATATTTTGAATAAATATATATATGGTTGACATTTTTAAGTCCTTGTTTGCTAACTCTGATTTGTTGTTTGTTCTACAGATGGTAAGAATCTTGCTCGGGAGTGCATAGCCAGGAACTTTTCCGTGAAGGCGAAGAAGCTGTTGAAAGAAGCCCAGGCCGGTTCATAGACTGCTCCCACATCAGGGTCGAGCAATTCATCCTCAGGTCAAGTTGATATCGCTCTCTATCCCGTTTTGATGTCCTTGGAAGCGAAGAGACCACGCGTCGAGGGGAGAGTTGTTTTTATCGGGGAAAAGGGGAAAGGGAAGTATGATCTGCCCCACTATTGTCTGGAAAAGGTTTTCTTTGAGGGTGGAGCTCTACAACTCCCTCGGGATGAGTCTCTTCACTTTGAATGGTTGGATCTCCCGGAGAAAAGGGCAGTGTTGGCGCAGGATGCTGGTGGCTTGATGAGGATACTGGAGATGGCAGTCACCTACACCGAGGGGAGATCTTCTCAAGAAGTCGAGTTGAAGAAGCTATGGGCCAAGCTGGCCGCGATTGAGAAGGAGCTAAGCAACAATGAGAAAGATCAGAAGCTGGTAGAGGAGGATCTAAGGAAGCTATCTGAGTAGCACAAGGTCTGGTTGCTCGAAAAGAAGGCTCTGGAGGAGAGGGTGGCGATTTTGACTGCCGAGGTTGCACCCGCTGAAGATGAGCTGAAGGATACAAAGGACTTAAAGACCCAAGCTGAGTTGGTCGCTCGTTTTCAAATGATTATGGATAACACTTAGGCCGCCTCCGAAGGGAGCTTCGAGAATACGCTGAAGCAACTCTATGTCTTGAATCCTGGGGTCGAGCCTAATACCTTCGGGATGAGGGTTAATTATTATGTGGCTGCCGGAAAGATCCTGGTTCCTGACTACCTCGAAGAGCTCGCTGCCCAGCCCACGGGGAGACCCTCTCAACTATCGCCCGTTATCGAGGAAGAGACTGAAGGGCGATGTTTGGTAATTTTTTCATTCTGCTCCGGCCTGCGTGCCATTATTTTGTAATCTTGTTTTTCTGGTTTGTTGCCCGTTCATGTAAGTTCCGAACAAGTGTGGTCCTTGTGGCTACAAAATTATTCTTTTGGATGGAGGGCTAAAGGCCTCTCTTGTTTTAATATTTGTACAATAGCGGCCCTGACGGTCGTATCTTTTAATTTTTCGGCCATGGAGATTGTTTGTTCCAAATATTTAACTTGTGTTTGCATGTTTATTGTTATGCCCGTCTGCTTGAGACATATTTTATTTTGCTAAGAGTTTATTGTGGGGATTTTCTCGTTTGATTTGTATGTTCTCCAGTGTGGGGAACCTGGACAAACGGCCAGGTAAGTTCAGTTAACTTAACACGAACATTCATCTCTTAAAAGAAACTTCGAGACGGTTGAGGAATCAATCAAGGTTTTCTTTGGACATGCCAGTCACTCACTTTTTCTTTTGGTGTCTTACCATGTGTTATACCCCAAAATGTGCCCTCTCATTTATCAAGTATTTTCTCACAAGATCTCCTTTGGTTCAAGACTGCACAAGGGTTGATCAGCTCAAGACACCTCCTTAAGCACTAATGACTGAAATTAGGGTTTGAGATTGCACAAGGAAAATTGAACTTTTAATTCCTCATATTAATTTCATGGATCATTATGGACCCTCAATATTTCTCATGTCAAGTTTCAAGTCTTGGATCACATTTTTGCTCTGTCAATTGATCAGTTGACCTAAAAGTCAGCTGTATTGGGGAAAAAGTCAATTGTGGCCAATTTACAGTCAAACTTCATAATTTTTTATCCATATCAACATTGTGAACTTCTATATGTCATTTGATCAAGTTTGGACCATAATTCCTCAAGAAATTTGATCAGATCATCAAAAGGGCAAAATGGTCAAAATTAGGGTTTTGACTGGGAAAGGGCAATTTCTGATTTTTGGCCTAGAAAATGGTTGATTGGTTGGAAACATGATCTCAAGGACTCAATTGCATCATTTTTAACTAATGGCATGACTCAAAAATTCCCTCAATATCAATTGATTGATAGTTGATTTTCAGTCAACTCATCAAAAGTCAACTACACACTGAAGAGTCAAACTTTAACTTTTTGGTTAAAATCAAGTGTCAAAGATCACAATTCATCAAAACATGTCAAAATATGAAACTTGTTCATCAAGAAATCAAAAAGTCAAGATTTCATTTTTGAAAGTCAAAATTTCCAAACTTAGAAATTTTTCTAAGTGTTGAAAACTTCATATTTTTTCACAACTTTGAGCCAATTTTTCACCATGATGCAAGATGATTCAAAGGAAACTTTCAACATGAAAGTTGTAGATCTCAATGAAATATAAAACATTGATTTACACAACTTCTCCTATAAATTCATGGATTTCAAATTATGATTTTATAAATACATGTTCATGAAACTAAACACTTAGTGAAAATTTTGCCCTAGTTTATGCAGGATTTTGACCTAACTTCATGGCAATTTTTCATTTAGTTCTAAGGGGTATTTTCAAAAGTGATTAAAATAGAGGTTGTATATAACATTACAAGCTTTCTAAAATATCCAAGAACTCCTTGAGATCATGTTTGATCAAGGAGAATCAAAGGCATGAAGTTGGCATTTTATTCTTGAATTATAGGTCATTTTCACGATGAACAAGAATTCAAACTCATGCTAGGATGCACAATCTTTGCTTTGCAGGCCTCAAACTTGTTTGGCACTCCATAATTAATGTTTGACACAGTTGTTAGAGGCTTCAACTCAAGCATTAAATGCATTGCCCATGCTTATTTCTATTTTGAGAAGAAAGTGCACATTGCCATTTTAGAAAAGTAGCTTTATGCACAAAATCAGTTCTTGAGCTTTGCACTTGTTCTCTTCTGATCATACACAATCTATAACCCAAAAAAAACTTGTATAAAGCCTCTAAACAAATCAGCCCATGCTTGTACTATACCTTGAAACCATATTCCCACTTTTCTTCAAAATCAAGTAACATAGCAATCAGTCTATATCTTGTACTTCTGACCTTCTCAAGCCTCAGAACCTTTCCCTTACTTATGCACAAGTTGTTTGCATCAAAGGACACGATTGGAAGCACCCTTAAAGCCTCCCAGGCACCTTGCTACACAGAACTACCCAAACTTGACAGTTTTGAGCAAAAAACTCACCATCTTTATTTCCACTCGTGCGTTTTGAAAATTAATCATCCAAACACCTTCTATACATCATATCAAAGTAATCCAGACCCTCATTTCCTAACTGTAACTCCTCCATCACCATCCACCATTTTTAAAACTGAAGCTTGCAACTTGACTTAAGTTGGGAGTTTCAGCCATCCTCAAAGCAAAGTAGGAGTTGGAATACACTCAAGGAGGTCCAGGCCAGCTAAACAGATCATTGGGAAACCTCAAAGCTTTCTCAAACTCTATACACGAATCCAGCTGCAAGAGGTAACTTTTCAAACTTCTATCTCTTCATACAAACATCATTTGATTCTGATTTGTGAAGATAAAATATAGATACCATTGCCACGAAGTTGTACATATCTATAATTTGCATTTATATGGCTTGAGCTTAGAGAATTTTAGAGTTGAAGTTTCTGAAATTTTTAGGTTTTAATTTAGGGCCAGAAAAATTCTCACTCATCTTTGACTTTTAGCTTTAGTTATTTATATGGTTGGATTCGTGGGAAGAAATACCACAACTTTCATGTTTGTACTTTCCATTTTTGTTGAGAGATGAAAAAGTTACAGGTACTCTGGTTGGCTGAAGGTTGAAGACGAAGTACATGCCTTGGAAGCATGTTACATTATGTATTTATCATTTCATTTTAATAAACGGATGTATAGCCACCCTAGTGGTAAGACAGCGCGCTGGTAACCAAGAGGGCATGGGTTCAACACCCAACGCGTTGCCTTTTGTTATTTTTCATACTTTTTTTTCACATTTTTGTTTTTTTTACAGCGTCTGGGCCCAGCATTGGGCTTTCTCTTTTTTTTTGCTAACCTTTCCCCTACATTGTTTCAGCACCCCTGGCCCATTTTCATTTTTATTTTCATTTTTCTTATTTTATTTTATTCTTTTTTATCCTTTTATTATTATTATTATTATTATTATTATTATTATTATTATTATTATTATTATTATTATTACTATTAATACTATTTTTATTGTTATTAATAAAAACCCAAAAATATTTTATTTATTATTTTTACACTTATTTAGTTTATTTATTTATAAAACTAAAAGAATAAAAAAACATTTTCTTAATAAATTAATTTCTTTTTTAATAATTAATATTTAGGTTTAGGTGTAACTATTATATTATTTTCTTGTAATTAAAGTTAATTTATAACTTAAGTTTCTTTTAATTAATCAATATCCATATTTATTTTTATTAATTTAAAACCTTTTCATAAATAAAACCCTAAAAAAATCTTTCTTTAGTTAATTTCTTTTCTTATTTAGTTTAAGTTAATTTTATTTAATTTTAAATTAATCTTTTTTTTTAGGATTAAGTTAAAATCCTTTCATAAAAAACAAACAAAAATCATTTCTTTTTCCATTTTACATTCTTGCATTTTTATCTTCATATTTGTACAATATTCAATATGGTGTAATAATTATTTAGATTTAATTTTCTTGTAATTTCCCCCCATTTGTAAATTTGTACACCCCCTCCCCTAATGATGTAATAACTTAGTATTTTTATTTTCCATAATTTAATGCTTTATATATAATTGCTAGTAATTAGGGTTTGTATGGAAAGATAAAATCAATGCTTAGAAAACCCTAATTCAAAGACAAAACAATGCATGTAAATCAATACACTTGCACACTTACACCCTTAGGGTAAATTCACTTGGTTGCCTTATGAAAATGGCCATATTATGCATGTGAGGTATCTTAGCAAAAGCGATCAAAAAATACAAGATCATAGTCCCTCGATGACGCTATCAAAGTTGCCCTTTCAAAAAATGATCTTAGTCCCTAAAGAAAATGCTAAGATATCTTACAACATTGCTAATCATGGCTATACGATGACCCACACCCGTCCCTTTACATCCAAAGATATGGTTTCTTACCAAATCAATGGTAAGATAACAATGTCAAAGGAAAGAGGAAATAAACATGAAAGACTTTTTGAGTAGGTAGAACGCTCCTAGTTGCTTGCTCATTTTTAAACCAAAAACCTCCTTGGTATTTTCAAAACAAACACCAACACTTTCAAAAACATCTTTCAAACTTAAAAACATTTTCAAAGGATAAACACTTTGTATACATTCTTACGAACGAGAATCATTATAAAGTTTGTCTAAACGATGACGCCTTTTTCAAAATACTTTCAAAAACCACACAAAGCATATTTTCAAACCAAAGCAAGTGATCTAGCAAGCAACTAAGAGCCCGTAGATAACTACGGGTGAAAAGGGTGCCAATACCTTCCCTTTTTATAATATACCCCTCAAACTCAAGAAAACATCTCAAAGGTCTTTCCTGTTCTTTTCAACCTTTCCTTTTGGATAAAAGAAAAGTCGGTGGCGACTCTTGCTAACCGTAACATTTGCGATAAAACATAAAACAACCAAGTCAATTCTCCCACCGCGTTACAGAACGGGCGACTCTGCTGGAGATAATTTTAAAAATGGGGTTACCTTAGGGCTAGATCATATTTACTTGCTTTCATTGTTTGATTTGTTTGCTTTACATTTTGGTTATTTGTTTGGTTTTGAATCCTCTACTCGGATTTGGGATACCTTATAGGTAAGTAGCAATACACTATGGAAACTGTGCGGGGTATACCGATATGGTCTAAGCAATAGCTACATTAGTGTGACATATTCGTGGGTACCGGTAGCCCTTGAGTAGTCAAGGAGAATACAGGGCCGCTGAGTGATGTCATGAAGCACTAACTAACTTGTAGAACCTTTACTTGACCAACTTGGCCATTAGGACGTAGTGAGATGACCAACTTTGGTGCAGTCCGAAGTTGGTAGATACTCGATACTACACTCATTGAGGTTTGGTTTTTTGGAATATTCCAGTCGCCATTAAAGAGGCTTGCGCTGAAACAATGCCCGAGGAAATAAACCATTGATATTGAGCTCCCTTATAACCCGGTTACTATTGCTAGGACAGGTTTGAGCCAACTAAACTCCAAGAGGGTACTTACCTATGAGACTCCCTGCAAGCCTAAACCTAAGGACTTGTTTATTTTGTTTGTATATATTTTACTTGTACATAACATCATAAACATCATAACATCATACTCATACTCAGTAACCATTTCAAGGATTTTTGGGATTTATCTTTGTTCTGTTTTGTAGGACATGGATTCTATTCACAGGAAAACCATTCAAGTTAATCTTGTAACGATCCCTCCTCAACTTAAAGAGTTAGCATCAAGGATTCCTGAGAATTCTCCATTTACCAAAAGACATGGTCGCCTCCTAAACTTGGTTACCTCCAACACTGATGAGGATATGATGAAAGTGCTCTTCCAGTTCTTTGATCCTCTACACCATTGCTTCACATTTCCTGATTATCAACTTGTGCCAACTTTGGAAGAATTCTCCCAACTCTTGAGGATTCCCGTTCTCAATCAACTATCCTTCAATGGTACGGAAAGAGATCCAAAACCAGAAGAGATTGCTCAAGCCCTACACTTGCAATCATCTGATATCACAACTAATTGGGAAACAAGGAGTGGTGTCAATGGTTTCTTAGCCAAGTTCTTGTTTGAGAAAGCTCAAAATTGTTGGAACTTCTTGGACTTGCTAGCTTTTGAGGAAATTGTGGCTCTCTTCATCTATGGGATGGTTTTGTTTCCAAATCCTGACTAACTCATAGATGTAAACACCATCAAAATCTTCATGTCTCGTAACCTGGTACCCATTTTGTTAGGAGACATCCTACATTCTTTTCACACTCGCACTATGAGGAAAAGGGGTATTCTCATGTGTTGTACTCCTCTCTTGGAAAGATGGTTTATTTCACATCTTCCCCAATCTATATTGAATAACAAGCAAGGTTCAAGGTGGCCACATAGGTTGATGACGCTCAGATATTCACATATTCATTGGTGTTCCCGATCTTTGGAGAATGTTACTATCGTCGACCGTTGTGGAGAATTTTTCTAATATCCCCTTACTTGGCATTATAGGAGGTATCACTTACAACCCCTTCTTGTCCTTACGACAGTTTGGTTACGCCCGAAGGGATGGTCCACATGAGATGCTTATTCAAGGGTTGGTATTTGACTACGAGAATGACGATCAAGGTTACCGCCAGAGGTTTATCCGAGCTTGTAGGATGTTGAACAAGGTAGACAACAAGACATTGGGGCATACTAATTCCATCCCTCTTGAGCCTTATCTCAAATGGGTACGAGCCCGTGCTCAAAGTCTTATGATGTCTTACCCCTCCATTCTCCCGGTTATCATAGAGCCTGTTGTGGAAGGAGATGTTCCATACAATATCCTTCATCCTGACATGCCCACCTCTCTCAAAGACTTGCAAAGGGATTGGATACAGCTTAAGGGGGAGCGAGACACTTTCGAGGCCCAATTCTATGCCAGCGAGAAGAAGGTTCTGGAACTTACCAAGCAGCTTCATGAAGAGCGAAGCCTGAACGCCTACATCGCACCAAAGAGGATGCGTTTAACTTTTTTATCTTAGAGTTTTTGTATTTCTTTGTAAGCCCAAAGAGGGATAATATACTCAAACTTTGATTTATTAATATAACATGTGTTCCTTTTTGTCTAAAGCAAATTTAAATCTCTAATTTCCTTGAAATCATTGCATATGCATCTTCATTCATCATAACATAAGCAGGATTCTTACAATAGATCTCCTCATCTTTCTACTATTTATTTCAGTGAGATGGACATGGAACAGACGGTAAAAGATCTTCATGCGCAGAATGCTTAGTTTCAACAAATGTTCTTGACTCTAGCTAAAGGACAAAAGGATTTGAAAACTTTACTGATCAAAGAAAAGAAGAAGAAATCAAAGAAATTGTTGTACCCCAAAATTTGCCCTCTCATTTTATCAAGATTTCCCCTCACAAGACTCTTTGGACTCCAGACAGGATCAGAATTTGCTCTGCTCAAGACATCTCCTTGCACTGATGACCTAAAATTAGGGTTTGAGTTTGCACAAGGAATTTTGGGCTTATAATGCCCCATGTGACTTTCATACTTCATGTTGGACTTATAAGATTGCTCATACCAAGTTTCAAGCCTTGAATCAAATTTTTGCCCAGTCAATTGGACAGTTGACCTAGAAATCAGCTGTATTGGGGAAAAAGTCAACTGTGGCCAACTTACAGTCAAAAATCATAATTTTGTATCCACATCAACATTATAGATTCATATGGACCATTTGATCATGTTTGGACCACAACTCCTCAAGAAATTTGATCAGATCATCAAAAGGGCAAAATGGTCATTTTTAGGGTTTTGACTGCAGAAGGGCAATTTCTGATTTTTAACCTAGCCAATGGCAAATTGGGTTCAAGCATGGATTCAAGGACTCAATGGCATCATCTTGACCTAATCACAAGGTTCAAAAGATCTCAAAAGCACTGGATTGACAGATGAATTTTCCAATCAATTGATCAAAAATCAACTGTACACTGAAAAGTCAAACTTTGACTTTTTGGTCAAAATCAAGTACCAAGGGTCATTTTTCATCAAGATGTGTCAAAACATGAAACTTGTTCATCAAGAAACTTAATTTTTCAAATTAGGGTTTAAGATTGAAAATTTTCATAATTTAGAATTTTTCTAAGTTAAGAAATTTTCTTATTTTTCCCCAACTTTGCCCAACATTTTCACCATGATGCAATTGGATTCAAACAAAACTCACAACATGAAAGTTGTAGTCCTCCACAAAATCTACAACTTTTATTCACAAAGTTTTCCCAAAAGATGCTTGGATATTAAGTTATGATTTTATGAACAAGGGTCCAATAACTTTCTAACTCAGTGAAATTTTGCCCTAGTTTAGGCAGGATTTTGACCTATCTTCATGGAAATTTTTCACCTAGTTCAAATTGTAATTTCAAAATGCATTTCAAATATGGATTGTAAATCATGTTACAAGCTTTCCAAAATGTCCAATAACTCTCCAAAATCATTTATGGTTAGGGAGAATTGAAGGTTTGAATTTGGCAAAAAGTCACTTTGATCCATGGCATTTTTCATGTTGCTACAAATTGCAAATTCTATCCAGCCTTACTTGTACTTTCTCACAGGTTTTTAAACCCTTCCACACTCAAAAATTTAATTCAAACTCAATGGTTTAAGGCATTATTCTGATCAATGGAAGTTTACACAAGGGTTTAATCCATTTTTGGCAAAAAGGCAACAATGTTATTTTCGTAAAGCACAACTTTATGTCAACTTGTTTTCCTTGAGCCTTGAACCCATCTCTTTGCAGCAAACAAGTTCCATAAACTTAGGCAAAGGTACAACAATTTGGTGCATGCTTGAAGCTAGCCTGTACAGGCCTACCTTTTATCATTTCACACTTTTCTTAAAAGCCAAGTCAACTTGCAAAAACAAAGAGAACTCTTGTATCTGATAAAGCTAACTCTTGTAACCATTCAAAACAAGTTTTGCATATCACATTGAGCCAGAAACACGAGCTATCCAGTCCTCAAACACCCTTGAACATCAAAACACTAAAAACTTGCAAAATAGGGCAGTCCCTGCAGTTTCACCTCCATCTCACCAACAACTCGTGCATTTTGCCCCAAACCTCTTCCAATACACTCCATATAACCCACCTAAGCTCTCCCAACCATTGGCCAGTGATTGTAATTTCATTTACAAGCTTCACAATTTTTAAATTCTGCTTGTGCAGGTTGACTTCTACAGGCTTATTCAAGCAAACTCAAAGCAAACTAAGCATTGGGGAAGGTCAAAGGAAGTTCAAGCAAGCTCCCAAGCATCTCAGGCCTCATTGAAAACCTCCACATTGCCATACTCGAGTTCAACTGAAACAGGTATTTTCCAACTTTCTATCTCTTTATTTAGGAATCATTAGGCTTAGGTTTGTGAATAAAAAATGTAGTACTCATCGCCCTTAAGCTGTACATATGCATAGATTTCATTTAAGTTAACTGTGTTGAGAGAATTTGATTGATGAATTTTCTGAAAAAGTTAGGTTAGAAATTAGGGCCAGAGAAATTCTCTCTGGTCTTTGAGAGTTAGATTAAGTTCTTTACATGATTGGAATCGTGTTGGAAAATGCTATAACTTTTGTGTTGTGAGTTTTTGCTTTAGAGCACGTATGCAGGAGTTAGCCATTTGTACATGAGGCGCGCGTTTTTTTGAACAGAGGTTGAAGATGAAGGCCAGTTGGGCTGGGCCTGGCTATTTCTCACTTTTTGCACCCCTGATTTGCTTCTCACACCCCCTTGGCCCATTTAATCTATTTTTGTATATCTTTCATTTCTTTTTTTAATTTCTGACTTTATTTTATTTTTCTAAACTTTAAAAATTACCAAAAATATTTTATTTAATTTTCACATTTTATTTTATTTTTATTATTATTTTTTAGACATAGAAACAATTATTAAATAATATATACATTTATTTTCTTAATAAAAAAAAACTTGTGAATACAAAAAAAAATACTATATTTGTTTATTTTTATTATTTATATACTTAAATAATATTTTTCTAACATATTTTTATTTTTTGACATTTGTATATATTTTTATTTTATTGTACATAAATATATATATATATATATATATATATATATATATATATATATATATATATATATATATATATATATATATATATATATATATATATATATATATATATATATATATATATATATATATATATATATATATATATATATATATATATATATATATATATATATATATATATATATATATATATATATACTTTCTTAAAACAAATTAGGGTTTCCACCCTTAATAAAAATAATATTTTTCTTATTTTTGATACATTAAATATTTCATTTTTACATACATAAAAATAATACAAAAAAACATTTTTTTTTGCATATTTATAATATATTTCATATTTATTTAATTGTCCATTTAAATATTTGCTTATTTATTATTTGAACAAAGAATTCAATTTGATTATAATAATTTTAGGGTTTTAATTTCTTGCAAATAATCCCCTATTCAAAATTGTATCCCCCCATATCAATATTGTAATAGCTTAGATTACTTTTACGCATTTATTGCTTTCAAATATGCCATGAAAGAGATTATGGTTTGTATGCAATATCCAAAATAAAAACAAATAGCTAGACCTAATACAAGATATAAAAGCATGTAAATTGACAACACAATGCACACATGCACCCCTAGGGCTTCATCCACTTGTTGCCTTTAAAATGGCCATGGTATGCATGTTGAGTATCTTGGCAAAACAAAACAAAACAAAAAGATCATAGTCCCTCGATGACGCTATCTTGGTTGCCTATACAACATGATCTAGTCCCTTAAACAAAAAACTTGCTAAGATATTTAGCACAATTGCTATCATGGTCAATACGATGACCCGCGCCTGTCCCGTTTAACATCCAAACACAAGTTTGTTTACCAAATGCAATGGTAAAACAACAATGTGAAAGGGTTAAAAATGTGTAGGAAAGATCTTTGAGTAGATAGGGTAGACAACTCTTAGTTACTTGATCAAAATTTGCAAAACATCCTTGCTATTTTCAAACACACTTCAAAACGCACAATTTCAAAACATTTTCCTAAAACAAACTTTCAAACATTGAAACATTTTTCAAAAGACAAAACACCTTTGTATACATTCAAACAAGAATCATTACAAAGGTTTCCACAACGATGGCCTCTTTTCAAAATACTTTCCAAACCACACACAAAGCACCATTTCAAACAATTGAAAAGCAAAAGCAAGTGATCTAAAACAAGTAACTAAGTGCCCATGGAAAACCATGGATGAAAAGGGTGCTAGCACCTTCCCTTTTCATAATCTACCCCCCGAACCCAAGAAAACATCTCAAAGGTCTTTCCTGTGCTTTTTGAACTTTCCTTTGGATAAATAAAAAGTCGGTGGCGACTCTTGCTAAACCGAAACATTTGCAAACACAAATGCGAAACCTCAAGTAAGTTCTCCCACCGCATCACAGAACTGGCGACTCTGTTGGGGAGTTAATAAAAGTGGGGTTACCTTAGGGTTTAGATCACCTTTACATGCTCACCTTGTTTGCTTTGATTGCTTTACACTTGGTTCTATTGTTTGGGTTTGAAATCCTCTACCCGGATTTGGGAAACATTCATAGGTAAATAGCAATACATTGTGGAAACTGTGCGGGGTATACCGATATGGTTGAAGCAATAGCTATATTAGTGCGACATATTTGTGGGTACCGGTAGCCTTTGAGTTAATCAAAGAGAATACGGGGCCGCTGAGTGATGTCATGAAGCACTAATGGACTTTTAGAACCTTTACTTGACCAACTTGGCCTTTTTAGGGGTAGTGAGATGACCGGCTTTGGTGCAGTCCGAAGTTGGTAGATACTCGATACTACACTCATTGAGGGTTGTTTTCTTGGAATATTTCTGTCGCCAATAAAGTGGCTAAACTGAAACAATAAACACAGAAAATAATCCAGTGATATTGAGCTCCTTAGGACCTGGTTACTATTTATAGGACAGGTTGAGCAGACTAAACTTCAAGAGGGTACTTACCTATGGAACCCCATGCAAGCCTGAAACTAGGAACTTGTGTGATTTGTTTGTACATATATACTTGTGCATAACATCATGAACATCATGAAGCATCATATGCATCCACTAACCATTTCAAGGGTTTGGATTTTCATATTTGTTCCTGTTTTGTAGGTTATGGAATCACTCCGCAGGAAAACAATCCAGGTCAACCTTGTGAGAATCCCTCCTCAGCTCAAGGAGCTTGCTTCCAAGATTCCAGAGAATTCTCCTTTCATTGAAAGACATGGTAGACTTCTCAACTTGGTCAACTCCAACATTGAAGAAGACATGGTGAAAGTTCTCTTCCAGTTTTTTGACCCCCTACACCATTGCTTTACATTTCCTGATTACCAACTAGTGCCTACTTTAGAGGAATTTTCTCAACTCCTGAGGATTCCTATTCTCCATCAACTACCCTACAACGGTATGGAAAGAGAACCAAAACCTGAAGATATTGCTCAAGCCTTACACTTGCAACCATCTGATATCAAAGGTCATTGGGAAACCAGAAGTGGTGTCAAGGGTTTCTTGGCAAAGTTTCTGTTTGAGAAGGCACGAGACTACTGGAATTCTCTAGATCTGCAAGCTTTTGAGGAGATTATAGCACTTCTCATCTATGGATTGGTCTTGTTCCCAAACCCTGACCAACTTATAGATGTGAATGCTGTCAAGATTTTCATATCTCGGAATCCTGTGCCTACATTGCTTGGGGATATCCTCCACTTATTTCACACACGAACAATGAGGAAAATAGGTGTTCTCATGTGCTGTACTCCTCTTATAGCAAGGTGGTTTATTTCTCACCTTCCCCAATCAGTCTTGAAGAATGAGCAAGGCTTGAGGTGGTCATAATGATTGATGATTCTTACACATTCTGATGTTCATTGGTGTTCTCGGTCCATAGAAAATGTCATCATCATTGATCGTTGTGGGGAATTCTATAATGTCCCACTACTTGGCATTAGGGGAGGCATCACCTACAATCCATGCTTGGCTCTGAGACAATTTGGGTATGCCCGAAGGGATGGCCCTCATGACATGCTGATTCTAGACTTAGTTTTTGACTTCGACAACGATGCTCAAGGACTTCGACAAAGGTTCATCCGAGCTTGGAGGATGCCCAACAAGGTGGACAGTAAGACACTGGGACATAAGAATTCCATTCCCCTTGAGCCTTACCTCAAGTGGGTATGAACCCGCGCCCAAAGTCTTATGATGCCTTACCCCTACATTCTACCTGTGATCAAAGAGCCTGTTTTGGAAGGAGAGGTTCCATACACCCTCCTACATCCTGACATGCCAACATCACTTGAAGATTTGCAAAGGAGTTGGATACAACTCAAGGGAGAACACAATACTTTTGAAGCCCAATTATACGCCAGTGAGAAGAAGGTTTTGGAACTAACTCGTCAACTCCATGAAGAGCAGACTCTCAACACCTACATCACACTGAAGAGGATGCACAATGTCTTTTTACCTTAGAATTTTGTATTATTTTGCCCATGGGGCATTTATGTACTGCCAAATTCTATCTTATTAATATGACGTATGTTCTTTTTGTTTACAACAAATTTGAATTTCTGAATCCTTGAATGCATTACATGAATACATTTCATTCATCATATGCATAAACAGGTCTTCACACCAGGTTTCCTTATCTCTCTGCTGTTTATTTCAGCAAGATGGATATAGAGCAGACGGTCAAAGACCTACAAGCGCATAATACACAGTTCCAACAACTACTCATGACCTTGGCAAAGGGTCAGGAGGATCTTAAAGCACTGTTAGAGAAGGAAAAGGAGAAAAAGAAAAAGAAAAGAGTTGGTGTGGCTACTATGGGAAGAAGATTTGAGAACCAAGCTAGAAGGGTCCTGGATTTCCCCTCAACATCTGATGAAGGGGTAGAAAAAGGAAAGGGAGCTGCAGTGCCCTCCGAGTCTGAGGAAGAAGAAGAGGAAGAAGAGGATAAAGACTACTCTGAGCAGCAGTACCCTCCTGCAGGTGACAAGTATAAGAATCTGGAAGAGCGTCTGGCAACTATGGAGGTGCAAAGAGTGCCTGGGCTAGACTTCGAAGAGTTAGGTTTGGTTGTTGGGATTATGATTCCACCTAAATTCAAGGTGCCTATATTTGCTAAATATGATGGTTTGTCTTGTCCAAAGATGCATCTGCGGTCTTACGTCAGAAAGATCCAACCTCATTCTTCTGATAACGACTTGTGGGTTCATTTCTTCCAGGACAGTCTTTCTGGGACACAGTTAGATTGGTTTTACCAGCTAGAAAGGTTTGATGTGCACAATTGGAAGGATTTGGCTGCTGCCTTCTACAGAAAATATCAGTATAATGCGGATTTAGCACCAACCCATACTCAATTACAGAGTATGGGTATGGTCTCTAATGAAGGCTTTAAGGAGTATGCCCATAAATGGAGGGACTTGGCTGGAAGGGTGCAGCCACCATTGTATGAGAGAGAGCTTGTGGATATGTTTTTGGGGACCCTGTCAGGTCCATTCTTTAATCACTTGATCGGAAGTTCGTCGGCGAGGTTCACTGAGTTAATTCTGACTGGTGAAAGAGTTGAATCCGAAATCAAGAGCGAAAAAATTCAAAAGGATACACCTGCTTCCGCTGCTATCAAGAAGACCTTTCCGGCCAAGAAAGAGATATCAGTTGTCTACTCTCAGAGAAGTCAAGGAAGAGTTGAGCGCCGGCCAGCGGTGGGGGCTGTAATGATTCAGAAGTCTGCAGTTGATCAGCCTCGAAACAGTCAACCCAGAACCAACCAAGCAAGGGTGGAAAGGCCTGCACGAAAATTCACCCGGATCAATATGACACCTGCTCAGGTCCTCCCTCATCTGTTGAAGTTAAACCTTGCAAGTTTGAAAGAGGCTCCGAAGAATCCAAATACGTCTTCTCCCTACTACCATTCAAATGCGAAGTGTGCTTATCATTCAGGCAACTTGGGGCACGATACCAATAATTGTTGGGCCCTCAAGAATGAGATCCAGGATTTAATGGATGCCAAAGAGGTGGAGTTCGACGCCCCTGAAAAGCCTAACGTGATATCTTCTCCAATGCCAAAACATGGTCACAATGTCCATGCTGTTGAAGAAGATCTTTTTGTGGCTGTTGTTGATGATTTGATGACTCTGTTACCAATAATCAAGATAAATCTGTTGAAAGCCGGGATTTTCACGGGGTGTGAAAAAGATTGCTACCTTTGTTCGTCCTTACAATCCAACTGTCCGTTGTTGAAGTTAGGCATCCAACGCCTAATGGATAATCAAGAAATCCTCTTTGAGAAAACTCCTGTTACTCCAACTCATGTCAACGATGTTACTATAATTACCATTTCCGCCAATCTTTCCAAGGTCCCCAAAAGACCTGTTAAGATTACATCTGATCCAAAGATTGTACCTTTGAAGATAACTATGTCGGGGCCTATCCCATACAGGTCCAACAAATTAATACCGTGGAACTATGGAAAAGAGATCTTCTACCACGGTATTAAGTAGATTGAATCAGTTGAAGAAAGTTCTGATGAAGAGACTCCTGACATAGGAAATATTGCTGGGATGAGTAAAATCACCCGCAGCGGAAGAATTTTCTCTCCGGAGATTGCTCCCCCAAGGGAAATCTTCGGACCCTCAAGTGCTCCTAAGGTTACTCCTGTGCCGGTCAACATATTCGTGCAAACTCCAGTGATTGAAGAAATTGTTACTCCCGTAGTTGTACCCTCTGCTGTTGTTGCTGATAAAGGTAAGGGGATCCAAGAAGCACCCGTCAGGACGAGGGATCAGCCTTTGGTCATCCCCGAGACCACTCAAAAGGAAATGGAGGAGATTTTAAAAATAATTAAGAAAAGCGACTATGATGTCGTAGAGCAACTGGGGCAAACCCCTTCAAAAATCTCTATGTTGGCCCTGTTGCTCTATTCCGAAGCTCATGCCAAAGCTTTGATCAAATTCTTGAAGACGGCCCACGTGCCTCAGGAAACCTCCGCGGACCAGTTCCAGGAGTGTGTAGCTAGCCTAACAGCCGACAACGGTCTTGGCTTCTCCGGTGCCGATTTAACATCTAAGGGGAGAAAGTATAATGATGCGCTGCATGTCTCGGTGGAATGCAGAGGGACTACTTTAGCTCACGTTCTGGTTGACACCGGGTCATCTTTAATTGTCTTGCCAAAGAAAGCATTAGATAGACTAGATTGTGAAGGTCTAATTTTGAAGCCCAGCAACATCATTGTCAGAGCCTTTGATGGTTCTAAACGGATGTTCCACAGGGAGGTGGACATCCCGATTAAAGTGGGTACTGAAACCTTCAATTCCATATTCTATGTCATGGACATCCGTCCCTCCTACTCTTGCTTATTGGGAAGACCCTGGATTCATCATGCTGGAGTAGTTACATCTACTCTGCATCATAAGCTTAAGTACCTTGTCCAGGGGGAAATTGTGACAGTTCACGGTGAAGAGGAATACATGATAAGCCATCTTAATTCATTTCGCTATGTTGAATTAGATGGTGAATTCATCGAGACCCCCTTTCAGCACTTTAAAGAGGTTTATCCTGAGGTTGCAGTAGCCAAGACAATGACTTCTGTGCCCATCATTACCAAACCTGTGTCTTGAATGTCATCCCTCAAAGATGCGAAGGATGTGATTGAGGAAGGAGGAAGAACAGTATGGGGTCAGCTGCCAGATTTTCCTTACAAGACAGATAAATTCGGCTTGGGTTCCACTGCTTCTGCTCAAAAGGTTGTGCGCTGCTCCCGGGCTGGAGGGCCACCATTGAAGATCACCCATCACGGAGTTCATGCTTTGGAGGATGGTGAAGATGAGAGCAATTTTGAAGATTGGATTTTCCTGACCACTGAAGGAGGATTAAGCAATTGGGAGGCAAAGGACTTTATTCCCATTACTTTCATCAATCAGTAATTTATCTTTCAAACATTTATGTTAGTTTGTAATAATTTTTTAATAATTCGTACACTTTTAGCCTTATGCCTTACCCGAGGCACATAGGTCCATTTGTAAGGGTTTGATTTTTCATCTTCATATGCCATTTTAATGAATCATGGACGTTTTCATATATAAACTTTTGTGTTCATTTTCCTTATTTTTACATTTTATTTGTTTAAAGGTGGCTATCCCTTACACACACCCACACTCACCAATGCAGGTACCCATCCATTCCGGATTCCATGGGTAACAATTCTGCTATGGCCTTCAGTGACTCTGAAGATCTGGTCAATCATGCCGAATACGAAGGTGATGAAGATTGTGAAGTGCCTGGAGAATTGACTAGACTGCTGCAACAAGAAGAAAGGGCTATTCTACCTCACGAGGAGTTGTTAGAGACTATCAACTTGGGAACGGAGGAAGACAGAAAAGAAGTTAAAGTGGGTGCCAACCTAAAGCCAAATGTCAAAGAGCGTTTAGTTCAGATGTTGAATGAATATGTTGAGATCTTCGCCTGGTCCTACGAAGACATGCCGGGACTCGATATAGATATTGTGGTTCACCGTCTCCCTACAAGAGAAGACTGTCTACCAATTAAACAGAAAGTCCGCCGAATGAGGCTCGATATGTCTGAAAAGATCAAAGCTGAAGTGATGAAGCAGTTCAATGTTGGGTTTCTTGCTGTTACTTCCTATCCACAATGGGTTGCTAACATTGTGCCCGTGCCCAAGAAGGACGACAAGGTCAAAATGTGCGTGGATTACAGAGACTTAAATAGGGCTAGCCCTAAAGATGACTTTCCACTACCGCACATTGACATCTTGGTTGACAATACAACTCAACATAAGGTATTTTCTTTCATGGATGGATTTTCAGGGTACAACCAGATCAAAATGGCCCTCGAAGACACGGAGAAAACTACCTTTGTTACACAGTGGGTTACCTTATGCTATAAAGTGATGCCATTCGGACTGAAGAATGCCGGGACAACCTATCAGCGCGCCATGGTAGCTTTGTTTCATGACATGATACATCATGAGATTGAAGTCTACGTAGAAGACATGATAGCCCGTTCACAAACGGAAGAAGAACACCTCGACCATTTGCAAAAGCTGTTTGTCAGGTTGAAGGAGTACAAGCTCAGACTGATCCCTAACAAGTGCACTTTCGGAGTCAGGTCCGGTAAACTCTTGGGTTTCATCATCAGTAACAAGGGCATCGAGGTTGATCCTGCCAAAGTCAAAGCTATACAAGAAATGCCTTCCCCTCACACTGAGAAGGAGGTCAGAGGTTTCTTGGGACGCCTAAACTACATTGCAAGGTTCATTTCTCACCTAACATCTACTTGTGAACCAATCTTCAAGCTGTTGAAGAAAGATCAGGTGGTTAAATGGAATGATGACTGTCAAGTTTCTTTCGATAAAATCAAGGAGTATTTGTTGGAACCTCCTATCTTGATGCCTCCCGTCGAAGGAAGACCTTTAATCATGTATCTGACTATTTTGGAGAATTCAATGGGGTGTGTACTGGGCCAACATGACGAGTCTGGCCGAAAAGAGCATGCCATTTATTACCTTAGCAAAAAGTTTACCGACTGTGAGACCCGATACTCACTGCTCAAGAAAACTCGTTGCGCTTTGGTATGGGCTGCTCGCCGGCTAAGGCAGTACATGTTGACACATACCACTTTACTGATCTCTAAAATGGATCCGATCAAGTACATCTTCGAGAAGCCTGCTCTATCCAGAAGAATCGCTAGATGGAAGATGATTCTCACCGAATATGATATACAGTACACGACCCAAAAAGCCATAAAGGGGAGTGTGCTAGCCGATCATCTGGCCCATCAAGCTGTCGAAGATTACCAATCCATGAGGTTCGACTTCCCTGACGAGGATATCATGACTTTAAGCAACATTGAAGGAAACAGACCGTATGACGGATCTGAACAAGGATCCCGATGGACCCTGTACTTTGATGGTGCCTCTAATGCACTGGGAAAAGGTATTGGCGCGGTACTTATCTCTCCGGAAGGTTGCCATACACCTTTCACCGCCTGCTTCAGCTGCACCAACAACACGGCCGAGTATGAAGCTTGTATCTTTGGTCTCAAGGCTGCCATTGACTTGGGAATCAAATCTCTGATTGTATTTGGGGACTCCGTTTTGGTTATCAGTCAAATCAAAGGAGAATGGGATACTTAACATCCAAACCTCATCCCTTACAAAGAACATGTCCTGACATTATTGCCTCATTTCGAGCAGATCACATTCGAGCACTTTCTGCGAGAAGAGAATCAGCTAGCAGATGCTCTAGCTACAATGTCTTCCATGTTTAAACTTAACTGGGATAATGAGGCTCCCCAAATCACCATCGAGCGAATGGAAGAACCTGCTCATTGTCACGAGATTAATACCGAAGAAGTAGTGGACCGACCGTGGTTTCATGACGTCAAAAGGTGTCTCGAAGCACAAGAATACCCTGAAGGAGCTTCAGTCAACGACAAAAAGTTCTTAAAGAGGTTCTCGGCAAAGTTATTCTTGAGCAATGGTATCCTATACAAGCGCAATCATGATTGCATTCTACTCCGTTGTGTAGACAAAGTTGAAGCTGAACAGATCATGGCTGAACTGCACAATGGTACCTTCGGCACCCACTCAAGCGGTCATACGATGGCTAAGAAGATTCTACGGGCAGGCTATTACTGGTCTACCATGGAAGCTGATTGTCATCAACACTCCCGTACTTTTCACAAATGACAAATCTATGCTGACAAGGTACATATACCTCCAGTTCCTCTCAATGTCTTAATAGCTCCTTGGCCATTCGCGATGTGGGGAATCGATATGATTGAAGAGATCAAACCTACATCATCCAATGGACACTATTTCATCCTGGTGGCCATTGATTACTTCACCAAGTGGGTCGAAGCTGCTTCCTTCGCATCCGTTACAAAGAATATGGTTTCCCGTTTCATCAAGCAGAACCTCATTTGCCGGTATGGTATCCCCGACAAGATCATTACGGACAATGGTACAAACCTGAACAACACTATAATCACTGCTTTGTGCGAGCAGTTCCAGATTCAACATCACAATTCATCTCCCTATCAGCCAAAGATGAACGGTGTTGTCGAAGCTGCGAACAAAAATATCAAAAAGATCATTCAAAAGATGACAGTCACCTACAAGGACTGGCATGAGATGTTGTCGTTTGCTCTACACGGGTACCGTACCATGACACATACATCAACTGGGGCAACACCCTATTCT
Organism: Vicia faba; assembly: GCA_948472305.1. Taxonomy (NCBI): domain Eukaryota; kingdom Viridiplantae; phylum Streptophyta; class Magnoliopsida; order Fabales; family Fabaceae; genus Vicia; species Vicia faba. Next base: position 1,731,928,185 of record OX451736.1, on the reverse strand, counting down.
TTGGTATACGGCATGGAAGTTGTCTTACCTATCGAGGTTCAGATTCCCTCCTTGAGAATCATGAAGGATGCTGGTTTGAGTGAAGACGATTGGATTCAGACCCGGCTTGATCAACTTAACTTGATTGACGAAAAGCGACTTACTGCTATTTGCCATGGTCAGACGTATCAAAAACGGATGACCAAGGCTTTCAACAAGAAAGTCTGACGCCAGGTATATCAAGTCGGGGACCTTATAATCAAGCGGATCATCTTACCGGAGAGTGATCCCAGGGGAAAATGGACTCCTACTTACGAAGGACCATTTGTGATCAAAAACATCTTTTTTGGTGGGGCAATGATCCTGACCGCCATGGACGGTGATGACCTGCCGCACCCTGCGAACACAGACATAGTCAAAAGATACTATGCATAAATGACCCGATAAGTTGAAAACCCGAAAGGGCGACTTGGGCAAAAATAGGCATCCCGGTGAATCGAAAACCCGAAAGGGTGGTTCAGGCAAAAATTAGGGATAAACAAAAAAATCTGTACACCCGGCAAGTTGAAAACCCGAAAGGGCAACTTGGGCAAAAAAGGGTTTCCCAGTGGACTGAAAACCCGAAAGGGCGGTCCAGGAAAAAGTTAGGGAATTAAAGCGTATGACTATGTCTCGTCGGATCACTTTAAGGACAATCTCTTCACATACAAGCTCCGGGCTCCTGATCAATCTAATCATCATCGGACGAAGCAACGAATGGACAAGATATCCAGAGTTACGAAGGCTATAGTAGAATGGGAACCCCATGGAATTTTTTACATAGCCATCTTTCTTTGTATAAATTTTTCTCAATTTTTATGACAACATTCTCTTACTAGGATGTCTGTCTCCTTTGTACAAAATACTTATCCAGAGTTAATACAAAAATACTTCAAAGTGCATAAAACTATTTGCCTTTTCTTTTTTCTTTACACTTGTGTTTTATTTGAAAACGTCCAATGATTTATTAAATAAGCATATGCATTTGAATATAATCATTGTTTACAAATAAGCGAAATGTGGAAGAATAATTACTAACAAGTTGAAAGGATAGGAAAACGTCTTTAGGATATTCTAATAGAAATCCCCATTGTTGTACCCCAAAATTTGCCCTCCCATATTCCTCAAGATTTGTCAAGAATGATCTCCAAATGGTTCAAGATTGCTCAAGAGTTAGACAGTCAAACCCTCTCCTAAGCAGTAGATAGCTGAAATTAGGGTTTTGGTTCTTTCAAGGAATTTGGGGTTTTAATGGTTCAATCAAGTCTCATAGGCCTATATACATTCTCAAGCACCACATGCCAAGTTTCAAGACTCACAGTGCCAGTTTGCACAATCAAAAGCCCCATTTGATCTACAGTCAACTGCAAGGGCAAAATGGTCATTTTGTAGTCAAAAGTCAGAATTCTTGGTCAACATCTTATTTTGAGTTCACAATCATCATTTGATCAAGTCTTGATCATGATCCCACAAGAATAGCTCAAAAATCATCAAAATGCAAAAGTTACTATTTTTGGACAGTAGAAAAGTCAACTGTACCTTGACCAGGGCATAACTCTTTCATGGTTTATCAGAAAAATCCCATTAAAGCTCATTTTTAAGAGGATGCAATTTCATACAATCCATCTTCACACCCCAAGATCAAGGAATGCTCTCACAAAAAGTTACAAATTTTTACATTATAGGTCAATTTCAAAAGTCAACAAAAGTACACTTTGAGTCAAAGGCCATAACTTGATATTGGTAAATCCAAATGACATGGGACCAAAAGAATTGGTTAGAGGACTTCAAGGGCTTTCCAAAATGTCCAAGAACATGGTCATATGATCAAAATTGAGCAAATTATGCATTGGGGAAGTTGGGCAATTTTCATGAATTTGCAAACGTCAACTTTGCTCAAAACACCTTCTTTTTGCTAATGGGCCTCAAATCTCTTTTTGAAACTTCACCCATGACCTATGCACGATCCATCAAGTTAAATTGGATTTATTTTCTTAAATTTATTGATTAAATGGATTTTTAATACATATTAATTCATTTAATTAATTTAAATTATAAGAAAATAAAAGATTTGATTCTTAAACCTATTTGTGAACCAAATATGATCCAAATATGCTGACCAATTCGTGCACAAGCTAAAAGATACAAAAATATCTAATTTTGGCAATTTGTTCAATCATGAAAAATCAAGAATATTTGATTTATCAATCAAAGATTCAATCTTCAATGCACATGGGTATGGGTCCAAATTTTGACCTAAACTGATTCCCTTATATGAAAGGAAGCCAAGCATAACCTAATTCACGAGAAAAAGCTGCAGAAACGGCCATACCAATTTCAAGAAATTTCAAGAAAACTCAAAACTTGTTCTTGCAATCTAGGCCAATTCAAGGTGCCTTGTCCATCCAAACACATTGCAGGAGGTACCAGGAGTGATTTGCAATCCAATTCAAGCACCAAAGCTCAAGGAATCACGACATACCATCTCACGGTTTGCACTTATAATTCAAAACTGTATCTCTTAATTCATACGCATTTGACATGTTTTTGTGATTGATTTGTGTTGCTAGAGATCATACAAAGCTAATGGAATGAATTAATTGAATCATAGTGCCCTAAACCGTGAGATGCCATGATTGAATTTCTAGGGTTTTCAAGCTTTCAAATAGGGCTTTCCAATCTAGGAAAAATTGGAACCAATGGGATACATGGTTGAATTCGTGAGACCAAGATGATTGGAACACACACCTCACGAAATATTTCTTTTTGCTCTGTGTCTATTTGCTATTTTTAGTGCAGGGAGGTAGTGGAGGTTAAAAACCCCCGCTATCTGACTTTATTTATGCAGGACAAAGGTTGAAGATGATGACGTGTTGTCATCTGGTTTGTGGGTTTGAAAAAACGCGCGCTTTGTTTTTTATTTACAGCATGTTGATTGTTTTCATATATAATAATTGCTTATTATTCCAATAACAAAAAGATGCAGGTGGTTGAGTGGTTGGGACGCTGGCCAATGAGTATTGGGACATGGGTTCGAATCCCAGGTCCCCCAAAATCTTGTTTATTTTTCTTCTTCAGGTATTCTTGTGCAATTTGCAAAGAGAGGTCCACCATACACCTCAAATCTCAGTGCGCCAGATGTCTCCAAACCTAGATCCAATGGTCACGAGTGAAAGATCATCATACTCCCTAGTCAATGCATGTGCGTGAGATCCTGGAAAGTCAAACAGGCTGGGCGCTAATGGGCCTGGAAATTGCTGACTCTACCTCCAAAATTGGGCCCAACACCCCCTTTCATGAGTTTATTTCTTTTCTTTTCTTTTATTTTTTCTTTCATATTAATTATTTTTATTACTATTATTTTAATTAACAAATTAACCCATTTTTTATAAAAAAATTCAAAAAACATAAAAAAATATAATATTTTTATTTATTAAAATTAATTTCACTATTTCATTATTTTTGTAAATAAATAACTTAATTTGTTTAGTTTTAATTAGGTATAATATTAATACTTTTGCAATAAATTAAAATTGGTGTAGAATTAGGTTTTTAATATATTTAATCATTTTATTTTTTTTATTATTTCCTTAAACATTCAAAAACCCAAAAAAATATATTTTTTTTTTATTTTTTTTATTAATTAATTAACTTAGGTTTAATTTCATTTAGTTCAAAATAATATAAAAATCTCTTTCTTTCCTAAAGAGGGGTCAAAACCCTAAAAGCTCGCCGATTCAATTTTTCTCGCGCGTATTATTTTTGATCCATATTCCATATAATTGTAATTGCTCCGAGGATGTAATAGCTTTAACTTAGGACCTTTTTACCGCTTTTATTTATTTTCCGCATTTACTTTTTCAAGGGTTTGTTTTTGGCGATGTAAATACTTGACGCCTTGTAATAGCTTAGTTTTATTTTCCGCAACCATTAACTGTTAGATGTATGAATAATAGGCTATGCATGACAAGATCTATCTTAAATTAAAATCAACCGTAGCTCACCATAACATGTACAAAGATAACATAACTGAAAATTAACACATTTGCACATGCCACTCCTAGGGTACACCTCACTTGGTTGCCTCGAACGTGGTCATTGAGTATAGGAAGTTTTAGAGGTCGTCCTCTTGTCCAAAGATCATAAGTTGCCTCGAAACGGTTGCCTCAGATAAAATGATCTAAGACATTAGGGTTACCGCTAAGGCGTCCTAACATTGCTTTAGTGACCACATGTCCCTTAATCGAATTGACCCGAAAACTCCAACGACAGTGCTACCTACTCCTCAATAGTGGGATAGCACTGTCTAAAGGACATTTACACAGCTTAATTCCTTTTGAGTAGGTAGAGGTTCTCAGGTACTTGCTCTTTCAAAACAAAACAAACTTTTCGCACTTACACTTTTCAAACAAAGTTTTTCAACAACACTTCATGCACTCTTGAGGACAGAAACAAGAGTTAAATCGAAGTTTTCAAACAAAACTCTTTTCAAAACCCACAAACACAAGAAAAGCAAAACTTTTTGAAAACACAATGAGCAAGTACCTAAGAGCCCGTGGATAACCACGGATAGAAAGGATGCTAACACCTTCCCTTTCTATAATCTACCTCCCGAACCCGAGAAACATCTCGAAAAGGAATTTTTTGTGCTTTTGTCCTTTCCTTGTTGGATAAAATAAAAGACGGTGGCGACTCTTGCTTACCGCGACATTTTGCAAAAACAAATGCAAACGCGAACCAGCATTCCAAAACAGTCAGTTCTATTTCCACCGATCACAGAACTGGCGACTCTGTTGGGGACATAATAAGTGAGGTGTACCTTTGGATTAGATCACTTGTGTTTTCAATTGTATGCTTTGTATGCTTTAATTTTGCGGGCTTGTATCGAAGTTCTATAGATCCTAACCCGGATTTGGGGATACCCTTTTTTTAGGTAAGTAGCAATAAACTATGAGGGATCTGTCCGGCGTAGACCGACACAGATGAAGCAGTAGCTACGTTGGTGTGACACCTTGGTCTGTACCGATATCTCTTGTGTTGGAACGAGGAGAATATGGGTCTTCTGAGGAGTCGTTAAGCACCAACTGACCTTAGAACCTTAAATTGACCAACTTGGCCATAGAACAGTAGCATTATACTACACTCATTGAGACTAAACTCTCGCGATGGTTCCGGCCGCAAGAAAAGGTTGCCAAACTGGAATTATGACCGATTGAGGGTAGTCAGTGATATTGAGATCCTCTAGAACTCGGTTACTATTTTTAGGACAGGTCTTGACCAACTGAAACTGAAAGAGGGTAGTACCTAAGCTTCATGCCAGCCTGAAATCTAAGGGCTCTTTTATGTGACTTGTGTGCCTTTACCATGTTTGCCATTTGTGAATACTTGTGGTGTGCCTTTACCATGACATCATAACATCATAACATTGCATACATCCTGCATAAGGACTAACCCATTTCAAAGACAAAAAGGTTTCATCTTTGCTCTGTTTTGTAGGACATCATGATGCCCATGCGTAGGAATACTATCTGGCTCAACTTTGTTCAACCACTTACTTTGCTTAAAGAGTTGGTTGTCAGGATTCCAGACACTACTTCCTTCATCAGGAGGCATGGTTCTCTTCTCGGTTTAGTCACCTCAAAGTGGGACCAACAAATGATGAGTGTCCTGGTCCAGTTTTATGATATCCTATATCATTACTTCACCTTTCAAGACTTCCAGCTGGTCCCTACCCTGGAAGAATTCTCTGAGTTGCTTGGTATCTCTATTTTAGAGCAGACTCCATTTACTGGTTGGGAAAAGACTCTCAGGCCTGAAGAGATTGCTGTAGCCCTTCACTTGACCAAAGAGGAGGTAATGGCTAACTGGGAGACTAGGAGTGGAGTTAAGGGTTTTTTAGCTAAATTTCTGGTTGGCAAAGCTAATTGTTTCTGGAATGACTTAGACTTCAAAGCATATGAGGACATTCTGGCTCTCTTAATCTATGGTCTGGTATTGTTTCCAAATCCTGACACCTTTGTTGATGTTAATGCCATAAGGATCTTCATCTCTCGGAACCCTGTACCCACTCTCTTGGGTGATATCCTTCATCAGCTCTATACTCGTACTGCCCGAAAATGGGGAACTTTGATGTGCTGTGCTCCTTTATTATCAAGGTGGTTTATTTCGCACCTCCCTAAATCTGTACTGAAGAACAAAGAAGGAAGGGGCTGGGCTCATAGGATAATGTCACTTACTAACAATGACATTATTTGGACTCTCAGAGGCTTAGATGAGGTGGCCGTCATTGATCGTTGTGGAGAGTATCCTAATGTTCCATTGATCGGAACCCGTGGAGGAATCTCTTATAACCCATGTTTAGCTCTCCGTCAGTTTGGAAGAGCCAGAAGAGAAGGGCCTCATGAGATGTTGATACCTCATATCGTCTTTGATTTTCAGGTAGACAGCGACGAGTTGCATCGTAGATTCATCAGGGCTTGGGATAGGGTTCACAAATATGACCCATATGAGTGGGGACCAAAGACTTCTCTGCCAATGGAGTCATATTTCAGGTGGGTCCGCATCCGTGCCCAGAAGTTAGGTATGCCATACGAAGCTGTCAGGCCTATTACTCTTGAAGTTGCTGATAAAGACGGGGTTCCTCCAACTATTCTCCATCCTCATACGCCCACTGATGTTGGCACACTGAAGAGGTCTTGGGCACAACTGCAGGAAGAACGGGATTCTTATCGGGAAAGGTTCAATGAACAAGAACAAAAGACCCATAAGCTGACTAAGCAATTGGAGAACGAGCAGATCCTGAATGATTATATCCGCACTGAGAAGAAGAGGCCATGGGAACATTGATGGACCTATTGATGATTTCTTTTACAGTTTTATTTACTTTTCAGTATTTCCATTCTTGTAACGCCTAAGGGCAATTTGTTGAACAATTTAAATTCCAAAGTTAAATCTAATAAAGTGTGTTTCCTTTCTTGTCTACAAATTTGAATCCTGGTTGTCTTTGAAAACATAAATCATACACATTTCATCTCATGCACTGCATAAACAGGTACCCTTTTACAGGTCACTTATCTTCTTCGCTGTTTATTTCAGCAATCATCATGTCTACTGAACCTTCCACTGAGAAAGCTATCAAGGCCCTCCAGGCCCAGAATGCCCAGTTTTAAGAGTTGGTTATGAGCCTAGCCAAGGGTCAACAGGACTTGAAGACCCTGATTCTGAAAGAGAGGAAGAAGAAGAAGAGGAGGACCGTCCTGTTCAACACTGGACGCAGGTTTGGAAATGGACTGCAGAATAAGGTTGATCTGACCACCTCATCTGTAGGGAAAGACAGTCCACAAGAGAGAAGGGTTCCTAGCCCCATAGTCTCCGACAATGAGACAGATTATAATGAAGAACAGTATCCTCCTGCTGAGGATAGGTATAAACAGTTGGAGGACCGCTTGAGCGCTATGGAGATACAGAACGTGCCCGAGCTGGACTTCGGAGACCTAGGTTTATCCTCTGGGGTGGTGATTCCCCATAAGTTTAAGGCACCTGCCTTTGCCAAGTATGACGGAGCTTCCTGTCCAAAGCTGCACCTCTGGTCATATGTAAGGAAGATCCAGCCTTACACAGCTGATAAGAATTTATGGATCCATTTCTTTCAGGACAGTCTTTCAGGGACTCAGCTTGAGTGGTTCTATCAGCTGGATGGAGCCAGTATCCGTAACTGGGAAGATTTGGCTACTGCGTTCTATAAGCAGTATCAATATAATTCCGACCTCGCTCCTACGCGTACCCAACTCCAGGGTATATCAATAGGGACGGGTGAAGGATTTAAAGAGTATGCTCAAAAGTGGAGAGACCTTGCCGGAAGGGTGCAGCCACCTTTAACGGATCGTGAACTTGTTGATATGTTTTTGGGGACCCTGTCTGGTCCATTCTTTAACCATTTGATTGGAAACTCTTCAGCCGGGTTTACAGACCTTATCTTGACTGGTGAGAGGATTGAAGCTGGTATCAAGACTGGGAAGATACAGAAGGGTGCCTCATCGAGCACTGAGAAGAAGTCGTTCAAGAAAGAATTTAGTGTTGTCTATGGTTCAAGGAGACAAAATAGATCTGAACACCGCCAAGATGTCAACGCGATGGTTATTTCAAAACCTGCTGGTGCTCCTCAGCATCACAACCAACAAAGGGGTGAGATACCTCGAAGGCAATTCACTCGCCTCAACATGACCTTATCCCAGATATTGCCGCAGTTATTGACGACCAATCTGGTGACTCTAAAAGAAGCTCTGAAGATTTCAAACACAACATCCCCAAAGTACAATCCTAACGCCCGCTGCGCTTATCACTCTGACAGCCCGGGGCATAATACGGATGATTGTTGGGCTTTGAAGAATAAGGTTCAGGACCTAATCGATGCAAAGGAAATTGAGTTCGAGGCACCCGAGAGGCCTAATGTTGTGACTGCCCCCATGCCCAAACATGGAGTAAATGTTGTAGAGGAAGACTTGTTTGTAGCCTCTGTAGATGATATTGTCACCCCGCTGATGATCGTCAAGAGGAACCTGTTGCTAGCCGGTTTATTTCCGGGATGTAGTGAAGGTTGCCATCTGTGTTCTGTTTCACCTACTGGTTTCCCATCTTTGAAGTCAGGCATCCAAAAACTGATGGATAATAAGGAAATCCTGTTTGAGAAGATTGTTGTTCCTGCTACCCATACTGAAGAAGTTTCCATTGTTACCATTTTCAACAATTCTCCCAAGGCTCCCTCGAGGAAGCCTGTCAGAATTATGTCTGTCCAGAAGATTGCACCTATAATCATCACTGTTCTAGGGCCTATTCCCTACACCTCTGACAAAGCTGTCCCTTGGCACTATAGGGCAGATGTTTATATGCTTGGAGTTAAGCAAGAGTTTGATACTAATACCGGCGTCAGCAACATTATCGGGCCTACTAAACTCACCCGCAGTGGCATACTTTTCTCACCCGATATTGCGCCACCAACTGTCCGAAGACCTGTTGTCATTTCACCTGCAAATGTACCTACTTCCCTTCCTGATCAAGTTTCTGTTCCTACCCCTATCGCCGAGTCATCTGACGTTCGGGGCAAAGGGATCACCGCTGATAGGCCTGCCCGGACGGAGGCGCCAAAGACAACCACTGTTGAAGCTTCCAAGCAGGAGATGGAAGAGATTCTGAAGATTATTAAGAAGAGTGATTATAATGTAGTTGAGCAACTGGGGCAAACCCCATCCAAGATTTCTATGTTATCACTGTTGTTGTGTTCAGAGGCCCATGCCAAGGATCTGATTAGCTTCCTGAAGACGACCCACGTGCCACAAGAGACATCAGCTGATCAGTTTATCGATTGTGTGGCCAATTTAACTGCTGATAATGGTTTGGGTTTCTCCGACGCTAATCTGACTGCTAAAGGGAAGAACCATAACGATGCCCTGCATGTCTCCATTGAATGCAGGGTCACTACTCTTGCACATGTGTTGGTTGACACTGGATCCTCATTGAACGTCTTGCCCAAGAAAGCTCTAGACAGGTTGGATTGCGAAGGGTTGGAGCTAAAGCCAAGTAACATTGTTGTCCGGGCCTTTGATGGGTCTAAAAGGATGGTGCATGGTGAAGTCGATATTCCAATTAGAGTTGGTTCTCAGGTCTTCGATTCTACATTCTACGTGATGGACATTAGACCGTCCTATTCTTGTTTGTTAGGTCGTCCATGGATCCACAAAGCCAGAGCTGTGACCTCCACACTCCATCAGAAGCTGAAGTACCCGGTCAAAGGGAAGATTGTGACACTACAGGGGGAGGAAGAGTACATGGTCAGCCACCTCAACTCATTCCGGTACATAGAGATGGATGGGGAGTTGTTGTACCCCAAAATTTGCCCTCCCATATTCTTCAAGATTTGCAAAGAGCATGCTTCAAAATCTCCCAAGGGTTGCACAGTCCAATTGCCTCCTAACAGTCAAAAATTAGGGTTTTGGTTCTGGCAAAGAAATTGAAGTTTCCAAGGGTCCAAACAAGTCCCACATGCCTATAAACATTGTCAAGCATTCATATGCCAAATTTCAAGACTTACAGCACAAGATTGCACAGTCAAAAACCCTAATTGCTCAACAGTCAACTGCAGGGGCAAAATGGTCATTTGACGGTCAAAAGTCAAAATTTTTGGTCAACATCTTATTTTGAAGCCACAAACATAATTTTATCAATTCTTGATCATGATTTTCAAGGCATGGCTCAAAAAGTCTCAAGATGCAAAAGTTTCTATATTTCGACAGTTGAAAAAGTCAACTGCAAATTGACCAGGGCATAACTTCCACATGGCTTATCAGAAAAATTCCATCCAAAGCTCATTTTGAAGAGAATGACATTTCCTACAACTACTCTTCACACTTCAAGTCCAAGAAATGCTCTCACAAAAAGTTATCAATCTCAACATTATAGGTCATTTTCAAAAGTCAACAAAAAGGCACTTTAAGTCAAAGACCATAACTTGAGATTGGTAAATAAAAATGACATGGGACCAAAGGCATTGGTTAGAGGACTTCAAGAACTTTCCAAAATGTCCAAGAACATGATCAAAGCTTAAAAATTGAGCAAGATATGCCTTGTGGAAGTTGGGAAATTTTTGGGAATTTTGAAAAGTCAACTTTGCTTCAAATGCCTCAAAATTGCTAATGGGCCTCAATTTCTTCCAAGAATCATCACCCAAAAGCTATGCACGACCCATTGACCCAAAGGGGAGTTATTTTCTTTTTTTTTTAATTAATTATTTGAATTTTTATTATTATTAATTCATTTAATTAAAATTAAATATGAAAAAATACCAAATCATACTTTCCAAATCTTTTTGTGCATAGAATTCACTCAGTATTTCGTGCACTATTCAATAAGGAAAGATTCAATATGATTGGCAATGATTGGCATCAAAAAGGAATGAAAAAGATTGAAAAAAGATGCTTGAAAAATCAAATATGGAAACATTGATTCAAATGGATTTTTGGCTTTGTTTTTGACCTAATTCATTCCTCATACATATGCAAAGAGAAACCTAATCCTAACAAGAAGCAAGCTGCGCTCAGAACATAGAACCAAACTTACATTTTTTACAAAAAAGGTTAAAACTGTTTTCACAGCTGCCGTTCGTTTCAAGGCCTAAGAAGCATTCCAATAGCTTGCTTACACATCCAGGAAGGGATTTCAATCAAAAACACATCCCCTAACCTCAAGAACTGGTAGAACACAGTCGCCCTGTTCATGAGATTTTTCTTAATCGTATTTGAATTTACATGCCATATCAATGCATTTTAATGTTTAATTTGTACTAACATGATCATACTAAAGCTAATGGTGCCATTGAATTGAATTAATATCGCCTGTATCCAAAGTTGCCATGGAAATTTTCTAGGGTTTCAGGAGCTTGAAATTAGGGACTTCTTCATGAGAAAAAATTAGGCAACGAGACCTACACCATTGAAACCAGGATGTCCAGACGATTCATTCTCATACCTCGCGCTCAATTTATGATGGACCATGCTCTAATCGCTATTATTGTATACTGCAGTTAGTGGGGGTTTAAAACCCCCGCTATTTGATTTCTTTTACAGGCAAAGAGATGAAGATGATGCAGGCGTGGCTGAACGTGGTTGGTTGATTCGAAGCTTGGCGCGTTTTTATTATTATTACAGCCACTAGCGCTTTTTCACATATGTTGATTATTGTCCATTATACATAAAAACAAACGCGCTTGGCTTGGTGGTTGATGTGTTGTCACGCAGGCAATGGGACCTGGGTTCGATTCCCAGGTCCCCCATATTCTTCATAATTTTGTTTGTAATGCGTTCAGGTACAATTCCCTTCCCAGGTTCCATCATACACCTAACACCTTGGCACGCCACATGTCACCAGGGGTCAATCCAAAGGCTATCACGCGAATTCCACCGTATGCATTAGTCAGCTGTTCTTCACACAAGTCTGAAAAGTCAAAAAGGCCTCATTCAATGGGCCTAATTGCTGCAAATATACCTCCAAATGGGGTAGATACCCCCAATGTTTGTACATCTTTTTAATTTCTCTTATTTTCTTTTCTATTTTTTTTTAATTCTTTTGATCACTTTTTATTTAATTTATTTCAAATAATTTTCTTTTCATAATAAAACCAGAAAATCATGAAACAAAAAAATATGTTTTATTAATATTGATTTCTATTAATTTTGTGAATAAATTCTAATAACCAAATTAGTTTAATGTTAGGTTTAATTTTAATGTTTTTCTTTAATAAATTAAAAATGTAGAACTTAGGGTTTTAATACTTTTATTCTTTTTCTTAATAAATAACTTATTTTCATCATTATTAATTATTAATTATCTTGTAAATAAATATGCATTTAATTAATTAGGGTTAAATTAGGTCAAAACTTAAACATTTTCTAATAATTAAAAACAAACTAGAATTAGGGTTTTTATTTAAATTTCTAATTTCAATTAATCTTCCTTTTTTTTCATAAATACAAAAACTCCAAAAATAACTTCTTTTCCTTATTGAATAATTTAATTAATTTGTAATTTTAATTTAATTTCTTTAAAGGGTCCAACGCCCTCGCACCTTCAATAATAATTTCTTTTCGCACGTTTACTTTTATTTCCTTTTTAAATTTATGTAATTGCCCCAAAGCCTTGTAATAGATAATTAAGACATTTACTTTACGCACTTTTATTCAAATCGGGTCTTGGTTTAATTTGGCGATGTAGACCCGCGCCTTGTAATAGCGTAGGACTTTTATTTTCCGCACTTTAAATTCTGCACCTTTAAACTGTTAATCACATGAAAGAATGTATGCCCAAATAAAATCGAAACGTAGCTCACTCAATACATGACAAGACAAATATAACTGAAAAGGACACACAGTTCATACACCACTCTTAGGGTACGCCTCACTGTTGCCTTGCCCTTCGAAACGTGGTCGTCGAGTAGAGGACATTTTAGTAAGTCCTCATGTCCATGAACATGGCATGGGGGTAGCTTCTAAGGTGTCCTACTATTGCTCTGGTGACCACACTGTCCCTACAAACGAATTGACCCGAACACCTCCAACGGTGGTGCTACCTACCCCTCAATGGTGGGATGGCATCCTCAAGGACATTTACACAGATTAATTCCTTAGGGTAGGTAGATGACTCGTAGATACTTGCTCTAATTCAAAACAAATCAAAAAACTTCCTTTCACACCGACACTTTGCAAAAAGCTTTCAAAACAACTTTTCAAACACTCTTGAGGACTGATACAAGAGTCGATCTGAAACTTTCAAAGAAACTTTTTCAAACCCACTCACCTTGAAAAGCAAACAAACCTTTTGAAAACACAAATGAGCAAGTATCTAAGAGCCCATGGATAACCATGGATAGAAAGGGTGCTAACACCTTCCCTTTCTATAAATCTACCTCCCGAACCGAGAACTAATCTCAATAAGGAATTTTTCTGTGCTTTTGTCCTTTCCATGTTGGAGAAAATAAAAGACGGTGGCGACTCTTGCTTCCGCGACATTTCGCGAACCAGCGTTAAACAGTCAGTTCCAGATCCACCGATCACAGAACTGGCGACTCTGCTGGGGAATCTTATAAAGTGAGGTGTACCTTAGGATAGTTCATAACTGTGTTTTCAATTGTTTTGACTTGTTTGCTTTAAATTGTGGGTTGCACGGGAGTTACATAGATCCTAACCCAGATCTGGGGATACCCTGTTTAGGTAGTATAAGCTGTGAGGGACTTGTCCGGCGTAGACCGACATGGGTGAAGCAGTGGCTACGTTGGTGTGGCGCCTTGGTCTGTACCGATATCCCTTGTGTTGCAACGAGGAGAATATGGGTCTTCTGAGGAGTCATTAAGCACCAACAGACCTTAGAACCTTAAAAGACATAACTTGGCCAATAGAACAGTAGCAGTATGCTACGCCCATAGAGGCTAAACTCTCGTGATGGTTCTGGCTGCAAGAAAAGATTGCGATGCTGGAGTTATGACCGATTGAGGGTAGTCAGTGATATTGGGATCCTCTAGAACCCGGTTACTTCTGATAGGACATGTCTTAACCAACAAACTGAAAGAGGGTAATACCTAGACCCCATGCTGGCCTAAACTCTAAGGGCTTCTCTTGTGTGACTTGTGTGCCTTCCAACTTGACTATTTGCATGCTTGTTATCTGACACTTGAGTTTCTTGCAGGTTTTGTTTATAGTCCTTAATTAGGACTCATAACAGGGTTTACTGAGTTTCTTACAGATTTTGTTAACAGTCCTTAATTGGGACTCATTACAGGGCCTACTTACATCACTCCATGCATAGCATAACATCATACCATTGCATACATCCTGCATAAGGACTAACCCATTTCAAGGATCTCAAGGGTCTGTGATGCAGGACATGATGAATCAACTATCCCAGCAAGGGGCAAAGAGGATTTATTTTCCTCTAGACAAAGTTGTCAGGGGCTATGACCCACTTGATATGGTGAGCTTTGACACTTGAAGAAAGTTCCCCGAGCCAAAGTTGTCAGGGGCTATGACCCACTCGATATGGTGAGCCTTGACCCTTGAAGAAGGACTCTCAGCAACATGGAGTTCCTTCAATCAAGCTACAAATTCAAATGCTAACAATCTTCTTGTTTCCCCTGCGAGGTCCTTGAAAACATTACATACATATCATTGCATTACAGGTACCCTCTTGACAGGTCACTCACTATCTTCGCTGTTTATTTCAGCAATGGCTTTCCAACCGGACAACCAAGACCTCCGGGCTCAGAACGCCCAACTGCGAGAAATGTTCTTGAACCTGTCCCAGGGGAAAGAAGAAACAAAGGCTCTCCTCACTAGGAACTTGACCCTAGGGAATGCAGGGGGTATCAGGAACGATCAGCTGGAAGGGTTACAAATTGAGTTGGCAACCATGAAGATCCAAATGATGGGGCAGTTGATGGGCCAAATGACTCTCATTCAGGACTTAGCTCAAAAACAAGAAGAGCTCCGGGTCCTCGTCACCAAGCTGCTTCAAAATAATCCAGCGGGGCAAACAGCCAAGGTTGAAGTTCCAGCCATCATTCAACCACATGCGGGGCAAGAAGACAAAGGAAAATCTCCTCAGCTTGCTTCAGGGTCACGAGCCCAGCCTCAACGGGGTAGTCAGCATAAACGAAATGCGCCTGGAAGACATTTCTTGGAGACTGATATACCATCATCCTTTATGCTGAAGCGCTTGCTGGAGGTCAATCTGATCACTCTAAAGGACCCTCCTAAGAATCCCAACAGGACACCTTCGAGGTATAACACCGACACCCGCTGCGCTTATCATTCAGACAGCCCGGGGCATGCTACAGACGACTGTTGGACCTTGAAGAACAAAATCCAGGACTTGATTGACGAAGGGGTGCTGGAGTTCATGCCAGATGGCGAGATGAAAATCTTCCGCTGAGAAATGGCTAGTTCAAACTAGAGGATTTTTGTTCATTAGAATTTTTCGAGTTGTAATTTTCTTTTGATTGTTCAAACAATTATTGTCATAGCAAACTTTGTTATTTTATCAATGCATCGCACATGTCTGTTTTGAATCCATATATTCGCATTCGCTATATGCAAACTATTCTCATATTTTTGTGATGATCAATTCTCAATTAATAATTCTAAGCCTCTTGAAGGAGGATGACAAAGACGATACCGCAATCTACAGTATGCTTTTGAACAGACCCTACTGATGAGGTACATGCATTGTTTCAATCCCTAAACACTGGAGTTATAAGGAAGATAATCCCTCGTCAACCCCTCTGAGCCAAAGAAGTAGGAGTTTTTCTTTTCGAAAATTAAAACCCTTAATCATAACCTGGGGCAGGGTAGTTCTCTCAGCTGATCCAAGTGCATAACGGATGGCACCAAAAAGAGTCCTTACAAAACAAAAGACAGTGATGGTTCCGAATAATCATAAAGACAGGCAGTCATTATATCTCAAAAATAAAAACCCAATAAGTCAAAACCTATGAAGAAGACTTACAAAACTGGGGCATCCCGCTGACTGTAATCACAAAAGAACAGTTCAGGCAAAAAATAAATAGGGATAAACAAAATAAAAAAAGAAAGAGGTCATATAAACCCTCAATAACAAAAAGGAATGACTGCCTATTCAAAATAAACTATCAACATCTGAACCATCACGGGAATATCAGGACAAAAACTCAAATAAGGTCTAACGCACGATCAGCTGAGTTTAGGATTGAAGAACATCACGAAGAGTGGGTGGGTACAAATAATTTGAGCCTTTATCCTTTGTTTCTTAAACCGTGAACCAGGCTACGTTATAACCCTTAAAAGTCCTAGCTGAAGCATGGGTTAGTTCAAAAGCATACTGTTACAAAGGTATCCTGACTTTTTAAGGCTCGCTGTAAAATCTTGAGTTGATATCACAGTTTTACAAAATTCACTTATTTTTACTAAAAAAGGATGCATTCTCAAAAACTTCGAAACAAACATAAGCTTTGCATTTTTGATATAACATTGTTTGCATATGACTATTTGTTTGAACAGCATAGAAGTTCGCACGATGAATACCTAGTGAACAAAAGCACTTCCAACCAAGGGGCAGGTGTGATTATTGTCCATCATCTGGGGCAATTCAGTCAAGATTCGGAGAATCTCTCAAAATGCCAAGATAACCAGGGGAAAATCTCCGCCTAAGTCACTTGGGGCATTGGACAGGAATTCCAGCAACAAATCTTACACGATCAGACATCTTCTAGTAATATGGCTACACAATGCTACTGACAGGGGCACCTCCCTACATCCTGAGAGTGTGGACATAGTCGAAAAAATACTACGCACAATCAAAGACCCGCTAGGTTGACACACCTAGGCAAAATAAGGGATGAAAATGAAAAATCTGTACACCCGGCAAGTCGAAAACCTGAAAAGGCAGCTTGGGCAAAAATGGGTATCCCGGTGGACTGAAAACCTGAAAGGGCGGTCCAGGAAAAAATTAGGGATCAAAGCGTACGACTATGTCCTATCATCTCATCACTTGCCTACTAAAAGAAGAGTCGTCTATCGGCAGTAATCAAGCGCCTCCACAGGTACCTTCTCTCGCAGAAACAGGGGCAATAATGAGTTGTCTAAGCGATCTAATTGCTCTGTCCACCAAGGTACCAAGGTAAGTTCAGCTGAAGAACATAACCAATATGCCTTAATTCCCCAGAGAGTGAGCCAGCAAGTCAGCAACACTCTCCCCAAGCAGAGTTATACTACCAGCCTTAAGGAAGTTGGGTATCCCCAGCAGATCTCAACATTCCCCAGCACAATATACGAACATTCTTAACAAGTGTCCCCGACAATTTTGATCTAAGATTGTTCCCCGGTGGTATACCAGATATTCAGCGGAGCCACTTCCCCAATATATCTCAAAGATTTCCCTAGGAGAGTCCAGTATGAAGATTTCCCCAGGAAAGTTTGAATCCATCTTCCCAGTAAGAAGCTTATCCCCAGTAGATTCTAGAAGCTTATCCCCTACAGAGCACGAACGCGTCCCCCGGCTTTATTCAAAGGTTATTTCCCTACCAGGATATAACTGGGTTATCCTCATCCAAAAGCCACGGAAAGATCGTCCTCGGCAAAGTCTTCTTATCCCCAACGGAGTCTATTAACACTTCCAACATAACAACGGTATCCTCAGCGGAGTTATCATCAACATTCCAGCAAAGTACCTCTCTTTCCACAGAGTATTGCTCCCCATCAAGGTCGCTAGAGTAATTTCTCCCTGCAGAGTAATCCATTCGCCAAGTTTATTCCCCAACGGAGTTACCTTCTCCTACCGGTATTCTTGCAACCATCACTCCCCAGTGGAAACAACAAAGCACTATTCTCCAACATCAGCCCAGGATGTGACTTCCCGGCACCCGTCAAGGATTTACCTTCCTAGACAAAAACATACATTCATGAACATCGCATTTCCATACATTATAGCATGCATATACTCATCATATCTTACAATCTCATTTATGTTGAGAACATCATTGCTTGATCCATATCATGCATTGCATATGACTGACCTTTACCTTTCAGGAAAGATCCAGTTAAGTTCTCAGCTATATTCCAAGACTTTAGTCTGGTTCAGTTAAATCGACTCCTAAAGATTTTTCTGATTCTTATCCAGTCAAAGGCCTTCTCTGGTTCAGTCAGATCGACCCTAAGATCTCCCTGATTCTTATCCCAGTTGAAGAATCCAAGACCTTACCTGGTTCAGTTAAATCGACTCCTAAAGATTTTTCTGATTCTTATCCAGTCAAAGGCCTTCTCTGGTTCAGTCAGATCGACCCTAAGATCTCCCTGATTCTTATTCCAGTTGAAGATTCCAAGACCTTACCTGGTTCAGTTAAATCGACTCCTAAAGATTTTTCTGATTCTTATCCAGTCAAAGGCCTTCTCTGGTTCAGTCAGATCGACCCTAAGATCTCCCTGATTCTTATTCCAGTTGAAGAATCCAAGACCTTACCTGGTTCAGTTAAATCAACTCCTAAATATTTTTCTGATTCTTATCCAGTCAAAGGCCTTCTCTGGTTCAGTCAGATCGACCCTAAGATCTCCCTGATTCTTATTCCAGTTGAAGAATCCAAGACCTTACCTGGTTCCGTTAAATCGACTCCTAAAGATTTTTCTGATTCTTATCCAGTCAAAGGCCTTCTCTGGTTCAGTCAGATCGACCCTAAGATCTCCCTGATTCTTATTCCAGTTGAAGAATCCAAGACCTTACCTGGTTCAGTTAAATCGACTCCTAAAGATTTTTCTGATTCTTATCCAGTCAAAGGCCTTCTCTGGTTCAGTCAGATCGACCCTAAGATCTCCCTGATTCTTATTCCAGTTGAAGATTCCAAGACCTTGCCTGGTTCAGTTTAATCGACTCCTAAAGATTTTTCTGATGCCGATTCAGTCAAAGGCCTTCTCTGGTCCAGTTAAATCGATTCCTAAAGATTTTCCTGATAAAGACTCAGTAGAAGACATCCAGATTCTCTCATTGTTACTGTTGAGGTAGTAATCGCCCAAGGTTCTCTCATCGTTACTGTTGAGGTAGTAATCGCCCAAGGTTCTCTCATCGTTACTGTTGAGGTAGTAATCGCTCAAGGTTCTCTCATCGTTACTGTTGAGGTAGTAGTCGCCCCAGGTTCTCTCATCGTTACTGTTGAGGTAGTAATCGCCCAAGGTTCTCTCACCGTCCCGTTGAGGGCACGTTTGAAGAGTTCAAAGATTTGATACCTGTATCCAGCCAGGGCGCGTCTACATAAAGAATTTTAAAGTCAACTCCTGTAACAGGCCAGGTAATCATCTTTCTTTTTCACGTACGCAAGTTCTCGCTAAGGAATCTCTTACGCGATCGACACCCAGATGGCATCTATAAGCCCATCCACCTATCCATCACCTCTCAACATGGCATCTGTAAGCCCATCTTCCTATCTATCAAATCTCCAAATGGCATCTGTAAGCCCATTCCCATCATCATACTGCCAACATGTGAGCGCAAATTTCTGGGCACTCTAGTGTTCAATCATCTTCCACATTCGGATTACGAAAGGCACGTCAGCCAATCTACATCCTCAGGTCTAAGAAGATTGAACAGAGGAAACTGTTGTACCCCAAAATTTGCCCTCCCATATTCTTCAAGATTTGCAAAGAGCATGCTTCAAAATCTCCCAAGGGTTGCACAGTCCAATTGCCTCCTAACAGTCAAAAATTAGGGTTTTGGTTATGGCAAAGAAATTGAAGTTTCCAAGGGTCCAAACAAGTCCCACATGCCTATAAACATTGTCAAGCATTCATATGCCAAATTTCAAGACTTACAGCACAAGATTGCACAGTCAAAAACCCTAATTGCTCAACAGTCAACTGCAGGGGCAAAATGGTCATTTGACAGTCAAAAGTCAAAAGTTTTGGTCAACATCTTATTTTTAAGCCACAAACATCATTCGATCAATTCTTGATCATGATTTTCAAGGCATGGCTCAAAAAGTCTCAAGATGCAAAAGTTTCTATATTTGGACAGTTGAAAAAGTCAACTGCAAATTGACCAGGGCATAACTTCCACATGGCTTATCAGAAAAATTCCATCCAAAGCTCATTTTGAAGAGAGTGACATTTCCTACAACTCCTCTTCACACTTCAAGCCCAAGAAATGCTCTCACAAAAAGTTATCAATCTCAACATTATAGGTCATTTTCAAAAGTCAACAAAAAGGCACTTTACGTCAAAGACCATAACTTGAGATTGGTAAATCAAAATTACATGGGACAAAAGGCATTGGTTAGAGGACTTCAAGACCTTTCCAAAATGTCCAAGAACATGATCAAAGCTTAAAAATTGAGCAAGATATGCCTTGTGGAAGTTGGGAAATTTTTGGGAATTTTGAAAAGTCAACTTTGCTTCAAATGCCTCAAAATTGCTAATGGGCCTCAATTTCTTCCAAGAATCATCACCCAAAAGCTATGCACGACCCATTGACCCAAAGGGGAGTTATTTTCTTTTTTTTTAATTAATTATTTGAATTTTTATTATTATTAATTCATTTAATTAAAATTAAATATGAAAAAATACCAAATCATACTTTCCAAATCTTTTTGTGCATAGAATTCACTCAATATTTCGTGCACTATTCAATAAGGAAAGATTCAATATGATTGGCAATGATTGGCATCAAAAAGGAATGAAAAAGATTGAAAAAAGATGCTTGAAAAATCAAATATGGAAACATTGATTCAAATGGATTTTTGGCTTTGTTTTTGACCTAATTCATTCCTCATACACATGCAAAGAGAAACCTAATCCTAACAAGAAGCAAGTTGCGCTCAGAACATAGAACCAAACTTGCATTTTTTACAAAAAAAGGTTAAAACTGTTTTCACAGCTGCCGTTCGTTTCAAGGCCTAAGAAGCATTCCAATAGCTTGCTTACACATCCAGGAAGGGATTTCAATCAAAAACACATCCCCTAACCTCAAGAACTGGTAGAACACAGTCGCCCTGTTCATGAGATTTTTCTTAATCGTATTTGAATTTACATGCCATATCAATGCATTTTAATGTTTAATTTGTACTAACATGATCATACTAAAGCTAATGGTGCCATTGAATTGAATTAATATCGCCTGTATCCAAAGTTGCCATGGAAATTTTCTAGGGTTTCAGGAGCTTGAAATTAGGGACTTCTTCATGAGAAAAAATTAGGCAACGAGACCTACACCATTGAAACCAGGATGTCCAGACGATTCATTCTCATACCCCGCGCTCAATTTATGATGGACCATGCTCTAATCGCTATTATTGTATACTGCAGTTAGTGGGGGTTTAAAACCCCCGCTATTTGATTTCTTTTACAGGCAAAGAGATGAAGATGATGCAGGCGTGGCTGAATGTGGTTGGTTGATTCGAAGCTTGGCGCATTTTTTTTATTATTACAGCCACTAGCGCTTTTTCACATATGTTGATTATTGTCCATTATACATAAAAACAAACGCGCTTGGCTTGGTGGTTGATGTGTTGTCACGCAGGCAATGGGACCTGGGTTCGATTCCCAGGTCCCCCATATTCTTCATAATTTTGTTTGTAATGCGTTCAGGTACAATTCCCTTCCCAGGTTCCATCATACACCTAACACCTTGGCACGCCACATGTCACCAGGGGTCAATCCAAAGGCTATCACGCGAATTCCACCGTATGCATTAGTCAGCTGTTCCTCACACAAGTCTGAAAAGTCAAAAAGGCCTCATTCAATGGGCCTAATTGCTGCAAATATACCTCCAAATGGGGCAGATACCCCCCAATGTTTGTACATCTTTTTAATTTCTCTTATTTTCTTTTCTATTTTTTTTTAATTCTTTTGATCACTTTTTATTTAATTTATTTCAAATAATTTTCTTTTCATAATAAAACCAGAAAATCATGAAACAAAAAAATATGTTTTATTAATATTGATTTCTATTAATTTTGTGAATAAATTCTAATAACCAAATTAGTTTAATGTTAGGTTTAATTTTAATGTTTTTCTTTAATAAACTAAAAATGTAGAACTTAGGGTTTTAATACTTTTATTCTTTTTCTTAATAAATAACTTCTTTTCATCATTACTAATTATTAATTATCTTGTAAATAAATATGCATTTAATTAATTAGGGTTAAATTAGGTCAAAACTTAAACATTTTCTAATAATTAAAAACAAACTAGAATTAGGGTTTTTATTTAAATTTCTAATTTCAATTAATCTTCCTTTTTTTCATAAATACAAAAACTCCAAAAATAACTTCTTTTCCTTATTGAATAATTTAATTAATTTGTAATTTTAATTTAATTTCTTTAAAGGGTCCAACGCCCTCGCACCTTCAATAATAATTTCTTTTCGCACGTTTACTTTTATTTCCTTTTTAAATTTATGTAATTGCCCCAAAGCCTTGTAATAGATAATTAGGACATTTACTTTACGCACTTTTATTCAAATCGGGTCTTGGTTTAATTTGGCGATGTAGACCCGCGCCTTGTAATAGCGTAGGACTTTTATTTTCCGCACTTTAAATTCCACACCTTTAAACTGTTAATCACATGAAAGAATGTATGCCCAAATAAAATCGAAACGTAGCTCACTCAATACATGACAAGACAAATATAACTGAAAAGGACACACAGTTCACACACCACTCTTAGGGTACGCCTCACTGTTGCCTTGCCCCTCGAAACGTGGTCGTCGAGTAGAGGACGTTTTAGTAAGTCCTCATGTCCATGAACATGGCATGGGGGTAGCTTCTAAGGTGTCCTACTATTGCTCTGGTGACCACACTGTCCCTACAAACGAATTGACTCGAACACCTCCAACGGTGGTGCTACCTACCCCTCAATGGTGGGATGGCATTACCTCAAGGACATTTACACAGATTAATTCCTTAGGGTAGGTAGATGACTCGTAGATACTTGCTCTAATTCAAAACAAATAAAAAAACTTCCTTTCACACCGACACTTTGCAAAAAGCTTTCAAAACAACTTTTCAAACACTCTTGAGGACCGATACAAGAGTCGATCTGAAACTTTCAAAGAAACTTTTTCAAACCCACTCACCTTGAAAAGCAAACAAACCTTTTGAAAACACAAATGAGCAAGTATCTAAGAGCCCATGGATAACCATGGATAGAAAAGGTGCTAACACCTTCCCTTTCTATAAATCTACCTCCCGAACCGAGAACTAATCTCAATAAGGAATTTTTCTGTGCTTTTGTCCTTTCCATGTTGGAGAAAATAAAAGACGGTGGCGACTCTTGCTTCCGCGACATTTCGCGAACCAGCGTTAAACAGTCAGTTCCAGATCCACCGATCACAAGAGTTCATTGAGACCCCATTTCAACACTTTGAAGAGGTTCCTCAGACACTGGCATTAGCTGAGACTGTGGTTGAAGATTCTCCTTTGAAGATGGCTTCCTTAAAGGATGCATGGGCTGTTATTGAGAAGGGTGAGTATGCAAACTGGGGCCGACTTCCTGATTTCACTCAGAAGACTAACAAGTTTGGTTTGAGTTTCACTGCAGAAGCTCAAATGGCTGTTCGTAGTGCAAGGATTGGAAGACCTCCTGTGTTCATCAGCAACTCGGGAGTAAATGCCATCGAAGATGACGGGGAGGAATCTGAATTCGACAGCTGGATCTACCCTACGACCAACGGTGGACCAATCAACTGGACGGCAAAGGACTTCGTCCCTATTACTTTTGTTACTCAGTAATGAACTCTTTTGTTTTGAATTTGTAACAGACAATGTTTTGAAACTTTATGGCCCGGTGTCTTACCCGGGGCACCGTGGCTTCATTTGTGAGGGCTTTTGTGTGCCATTTTCATATATCATTAATAAAAGCATTGGACGTTTTTTGCATTTCAAATCTTGCGCTCCTTGTCTTTATTTATTATATATTGCAAAACAACTATTTTACACACACTCACATATACAGATCTCCATCCACTCTAGATCTCACTGGTAACAGCTCTGCTATTGTCAGTTATGACTTTAAAAATCCGATCAACTTAGCCGAAGATGAAGGTGAAGATGATTGCGAAGTGCCGGGTGAGCTTGCAAGACCGCTACTTCAGGAAGAGAGGGCCATTCAGCCACATGAAGAGCCGGTGGAAACAGTGAATCTGGGTACTGAGACAGACAAAAAGGAAGTCAAGATAGGTGCAAACCTGGAGCTCAGTGTGAAACAACAGTTGATTCAGATGCTGCATGACTACGTGGAAATCTTTGCCTGGTCTTACGAAGATATGCCTGGGTTGGATACCGACATTGTGGTTCATCGCCTGCCTGCCAAGGAAGACTTCCCTCCGGTAAAACAGAAGGTTCGCCGTATGCGCCCAGAGATATCCGAGAAAATCAAAGCTGAGGTTATGAAACAATTTGACGCCGGTTTTCTAGCAGTAACTTCTTACCCTCAGTGGGTCGTCAATGTGGTTCCAGTGCCAAAGAAAGATGGTAAGGTCAGAATGTGTGTTGATTACAGATATTTGAACAGGGCAAGCCCCAAGGATGACTTCCCTCTGCCTCACATCGACGTTCTGGTTGACAACACTGCTCAGCATAAGGTATTCTCCTTCATGGATGGTTTCTCCGGTTATAATCAGATAAAGATGGCTCCTGAAGACATGGAGAATACCACCTTTGTTACTCAGTGGGGCACCTTTTGTTACAAGGTCATGCCTTTTGGGTTGAAAAATGCTGGGGCAACGTATCAGCGTGCCATGATTGCTTTGTTTCATGATATGATCCATCATGAGATTGAAGTATATGTCGACGACATGATTGCGAGGTCCCAAACGGAGGAGGAACACCTTGACCATCTACAGAAGCTGTTTGACCGTTTGAAGTTGTACAAGCTGAGATTAAACCCGAACAAGTGCACCTTCGGGGTGAGATCTGGAAAACTACTAGGTTTCGTCGTAAGCGACAAAGGTATTCAAGTGGACCCTGCCAAAGTGAAAGCCATACAAGAGATGCCAGCTCCTAAGACTGAGAAAAAGGTCAGAGGCTTTCTAGGACGGTTGAACTACATCGCCCGATTCATCTCGCACCTAACTGCTACTTGTGAGCCAATCTTCAAGCTACTGAAGAAAGATCAAGTGGTACGTTGGAACGGTGAATGCCAGGCCGCGTTCGAAAAAATCAAAGAGTATCTCTAGGAGCCACCCATTCTTATGCCACCGGTTGAAGGGAGACCTCTAATCTTATACTTGACAGTACTTGACAATTTAATGGGGTGTGTGCTGGGTCAGCATGACGAGTCTGGCCGAAAAGAGCATGCTATTTATTACCTTAGCAAAAAGTTTACCGACTGTGAGACCCGATACTCACTGCTCGAGAAAACTTGCTGCACTTTGGCATGGGCTGCTCGCCGGCTGAGACAGTATATGCTGACTCACACTACTCTATTGATTTCAAAAATGGATCCAATCAAGTATATCTTCGAAAAGCCTGCCTTATCCGGAAGAATAGCAAGATGGCAGATGATCTTGACTGAGTATGACATCCAGTACACAACTCAAAAAGTAATCAAGGGAAGTGTATTGGCAGACCATTTAGCACATCAGGCAGTGGATGACTACCAGTCTATGAACTCTGAATTCTCGGACGAGACTATCATGTTGATAACTGATTGTGAAATACCTGGACCGGATGAAGGACCTGAGGAAGGATCCCGATGGTCTATGCACTTTGATGGAGCTTCAAACGCTTTAGGTAACGGTATTGGCACTGTGATCATATCTCCTAAGGGTTCTCATACTCCGCTCACCGCCCGACTATGTTTCAACTGCACCAACAACATGGCGGAGTATGAAGCATGCATCATGGGTCTTCGAGCTGCAATTGACCTAAGGATCAAGTTTTTGAGCGTCTTCGGAGATTCCGCTCTCGTGATCAGTCAGATCAAAGGCGAGTGGGATACGAAACACCCAAATCTTATTCCTTACAAGGAGTATGTATTGACGTTGCTTCCCCACTTCGAGGAAATAACCTTTGAACACTTCCCAAGAGAGGAAAATCAGTTGGCGGACGCGTTAGCTACGATGTCTTCTATGTTCAAAGTCAAGTGGGACAACGAGGCTCCCCGGATCATTATTTGGAAATTGGATGAACCTGCACATTGCTGTGATCTTGAGACCGAAGAGGTAACAGAAAAGCCTTGGTATCATGAAGTAAAGAGGTACCTTGAAGCTCAAGAATACCCCGAGGGTGCGTCCGTTAATGACAAAAAGTTTCTGAGAAGGTTCGCGGCGAAGTTCTTCATCAGCAATGGCATTCTTTACAAACGTAACCATGATTCAACCTTACTGTGTTGTGTGGATAAGATTGAAGCAGAAAGGATCATGGCAGAGCCGCATGAAGGTACCTTCGGAACTCATTCCAGTGGACATACCATGGCAAAGAAAATCCTTCGGGCAGGATATTACTGGTCCACAATGGAAGCCGACTGTTATCAGCATTCTCGGACATGTCACAAGTGCCAGGTCTATGCTGATAAGGTGCACATTCCTCCAGTTCCTTTGAATGTCTTGACAGCACCTTGGCCTTTTGCAATGTGGGGCATTGATATGATCGGAGAGATCAGACCTACGGCATCCAACGGGCATCGTTTCATCCTGGTAGCGATTGATTACTTTACGAAATGGGTTGAAGCAGCTTCCTTTGCCACCATAACCAAGAACGTCGTGGCACGGTTCATTCAGCATAACCTGATCTATCGATACGGTGTACCAGAGAGGATCATTACAGATAATGGTACCAATCTTAACAATAAGATGATCACTGAGCTCTGCGAGCAATTCAAGATACAGCACCACAACTCTTCTCCTTACCGGCCGAAGATGAATGGGGCTGTAGAAGCGGCTAACAAGAATATTAAGAAGATTGTGCAGAAGATGATAGTGACCTACAAATATTGGCACGAGATGTTACCATTTGCTCTTCATGGGTACCGTACCTCAGCACAGACGTCAGCAGGGGCAACACCCTACTCCTTGGTATATGGCATGGAGGCAGTCCTGCCCATTGAAGTTCAGATACCCTCTCTCCGGATCATGAAGGATGCGGGTTTAAGTGAAGATGACTGGATCCAGACCCGGCTTGATCAATTGAACCTAATTGACGAAAAGAGACTCACTGCTATCTGTCATGGTCAGACGTATCAAAAACGGATGATCAAGGCATTTAACAAGAAAGTCAAACGATAAGAGTATCAAGTCGGGGACCTGGTAATCAAGCGCATCATTCTACCTCAAGGTGATCCCAGGGGCAAATGGACCCCTACGTATGAAGGGCCATTTGTGGTTAAGAACATCTTCTCAGGAGGAGCTATGATTCTAACCACCATGGATGGTGACGACCTTCCTCACCCCGCCAATGCAGACATAGTAAAAAGATACTATGCATAATTAATAACCCGCTAGGTTGACTGGCCTAGGCAAAAATAAGGGCTTCCCGGCGAACCAAAAAGGTTCGGGCAAAAATAAGGGATGAAAATAAAAAAATTTATACACCCGGTGTTGTACCCCAAAATTTGCCCTCGCATTTTTCCACAAGCAATCTCAGCTTCAGACATTTCCTGACCTTTCAAATTGGCACGAGAATCGGACAAACGGATTTTTCTTGACAGTCAAGCAAAATTAGGGTTTTACTGATTTTTTTAGAGCTCTGATTTGTCTCATACAGTTGGCTCAGAGTTTGGATGATTTTTGGTTCAATTTCGATCAGGCGAGCGTTATCTAGCGTTTAATTAGGAATTAAGGTTTTATGGGCATATTCTCAGAAGAATTTAAATTCTACCGCACTTTGCAGTTCAGTTCGAGACTCGGGTTAAAATTCGCATTATCTTGATTTGATCAGTAAATAAGGCAGTTGGTTTGAATTCACCAGTCAAAAGGGATGTGTGCAATATGGAATTACAGTGCTTGGCAAAAGGGTCAGTGAAAAAAGAATTGCATCTGATTAATTTTTTGTGTTCGACTGTGCGTTGCTTTGGATAATGGATACGCCGAATTCATTTATTTTTGATCATCAAAAGGTTTAACTGATTATTTATGGTTCTAAGAATTAAAATATTTGAAGTTTAAACTTTCATTTTATTTTATTTAAGGAACTATAAATAACAAATAAACAATTAAAGAAAAAGAATTGAAAGAGAATTAAATATCAATGGAATTTTTTATTTCACATTTAATAATTGTTACAATTGTTATTATTTGGATACTAATATTTATTACAAAGTATTTAAAATAATAATAATGTACAAGAATTAAACTGAAAAATAAAAATTCTATCCTATTTCTAATTCTTCATTCTTCACTCCGTTTCGGTGCTCCATTTTTATCTGCAAAAAAGGAAAAGAAAAGTCAGAAAGCAGTTAATTAAAGACAGTTAAAGTTCGCTCATCATTAGGGGCCACTGACTGGGATATGTTGACCCTCTCCGCAAATCACGGGATTTCTCCCGGTTCACAGAGAGGGAAGTTTTTTTGTTCATGAAATGCAAATGTCAAAAGTATAAGTTCCAAAATTCAAGCTGCATAGAATCTCAAATCCAAAATTCAAACTAAACTGAAAAAAATCCAATTTCAACTTTCTATCCAAAGCAAAAGGGAAGTTACTGTCAAAATGCCTAAGTTTACTCAAGGATTACCCAAAGGTACAATTGCTGCAAAGTCAAATCCCAGGATATCAAAGAAATGCAAAAAGTGTAGCAAAGCACAAAAGGTGGATAAAGATGCAGAGATATGTTATGCAAGTAACTTGGATCTTATCATCATTTCCCAGCATAGTAGGGCCCCTTCAGAAAGTACAGAATAATAACATTATTAAATTCTTTAACTGTACTTTGGAGAGGAAAAAGAGAGATAAAGCAGCAGAGTTCAGGTCTTAGGCATAGGCAGTATAACAAGACAGAAAAGATATACAAAGAAGAGGATACAATTCAGCATTGTTCAAAACTACACAGCATAGACAGTTACCAAAAATGGAAAAATGCCAAGAAACCTTGTGAAACTACCCAGCAAACTTGGGTCAAAGAGAATACCAAAGTTTTGAATGAAGATTGGGCGCCAAAGACCAATAGAAAGAGGACAAAAGAACACAAGAAAACATACTGATTGAGCCAAGCACCAATATCACCTGTATAACCTCATACTTGTCCAGAACACACAAGATATAAAAAACACATCTCAAACCTCATACCAGACAGAAGAAAACACCTCACATAACCTGCTAATGCTCCGATAACCTGCCTACTGTCCAGATCAAACACAAGCCCATTAGCAAAAGTCTCACAAAAAACCATAACCTGCAAACTAAGTTACCAAGCCAAGCTAACATAAAAACCAGATAAAACCATCACCCTGTTCAATCACCAAAACCATCACCCTGTTCAATCACCAAAACCATCACCCTATTCAATCACCAAAACCATAACCAGAATCACCATGCCCATTGCCTAATCTCAAGCTTGACCATTACCAAAGCACCATACGGTCAACAAACTCACAAGCATAAAAGTTCAAGGCAATACAGGTGAGGCAACCCACGAGCCCTCAGTACAAGCATCACTGGGCATCTCAAGCAAAGGCAATACGAGAGAAGAGAGAGATTTCGTTCAGAGGTAACAGGCATTTCAGTAAAGCATATCAATCTCAGAAGGCAAAACATTCGAGGCAACGTAAGCAAAGTTCTAAGCAAGCAACTCAGGGACATAGAAGAAAGCAATATTTCCATAGGCAACACGAGAAAAGAAAAGAAAATTCATCAAGGCAACAATTTGAAGCATCATAGGCAAAGGCAACCTAGGCCCTCAGACCTTTGAGGTCATCACAGGGCAATACAAGCAAGTATACAGTGTTCAAGAGAAGAAAAAGAGGCGAACTCAGTAAACATACATCACGAGCAAACACATCCCAAGGCCACCAACAGTTCAAAGGGACGAAAATAGAAGAGATAAAGATACCAGGAAAACATCAGAAGCGTAGCAAGCGTCACCGAATCACCGTTCCGGCCTCCTAAAGCGTCTCCACTTCGCCTCTCCTCCATCCCCAAAGTCAGGTAGCCAATATTCTTCCCCTTTCCCCTTCACTATCTCATAATAATGCGAATTCAGGAATCAGGACTCACACTAAAACACAAATTCGTAAAGAACAGAGACAAAAACATAAACACTAAAACGAACCTTAAATCGATGACGCTGGGCTCACGTCAATGGAGGGAAGAAAGGCTTCAGGAGTAGCGCTGGTGGCCGGAGGAAGCATTCAGGGAAGTGAAGATGATCAGAGAAGATGAACTTATGAACGGTGCCGCTGCTAACCCTATGTTTTCGCCTCATTTGGATACAAAATCCCTAACCCTAAATCGCTTGTTTGAACCAAGGGCCTGACCCGTTCTCATTTCCTCCAAAGCCCAACATTATCACTAATCTTTCTTTTTTCTCTTTTACTAACCTATTCTTTTTTATATTAACACTAACCTTTTTATATTTTATATAAACATTTTATTTGCTTTATAAAATCATTCTAATGCAAAATACTTTTTTTACATTCTTCAATATTTACAATTTAGTTAAAACATTATATATATATACTTAATTTAATTAACTTGAAAACATTTTCATTAATACTAACCTATTCTTTTTCTTTTTATAAATCATATACTTTTTTTAACAAAATATTAACAACTAAGCTTTATATAAACACCTTATATTTTTTAATTTAATACATTTACACTTAACACATTGAAATACATTTGTACATATTATTTATCATATAGTTAAAATATTTCTTTTAAATATATTCGTATATGAAATGACAAAATACTTTTTTATCATATAATTAAAATTGAAAATATTTTTTAGTTAACATACATATTTTGTACATAATAATTTAAATACATTTTTCTAATATCAAATTCACAACATTTAATCAAAATACTTTTTGCAAATAAAGAAACATTCTTAATTAAAACTTGAGCATTTTTTGTACATATCTAAATACAAATCAAAGATTCATTAAAATACCTATCTAGGTCAAAAACCCTAATACGTTTCAATTCCACAACTCGCGCCTGTACATAATTACACAACTCATATACATCTCACATTTACACTTACACAATACATTGCCCTATACACATTTTTATCTTATATTTGTATATTCGATATTTACATTTGATCGCACATTCGATTTGGTTGTAACTTATTGGATACTATAAGTCTCACCCCCTTGTACATTTATACCCCCACTCCCGGACACTATTTTGTAATAGCGTAGATTTACATTCCGCAATTTACAGTTTTCCAATTATACCATGGTTAGACCTAGGGTTTGTATGTACATAAAATCAAACGCTAGATAACCTAATACAAGACAAATACATGTAATCAATACACAATCACACTTGCACCCCTAGGGTAATCCCGCATGTTGCCTTCCAAAATGGGCCATGCTTGCACGTCGAG
Organism: Vicia faba; assembly: GCA_948472305.1. Taxonomy (NCBI): domain Eukaryota; kingdom Viridiplantae; phylum Streptophyta; class Magnoliopsida; order Fabales; family Fabaceae; genus Vicia; species Vicia faba. Next base: position 1,731,896,630 of record OX451736.1, on the reverse strand, counting down.
TATCTTTGGCAAAACAAATTCAAAATGATCATAAGTCCCTCAAAATGTTGCCTAAAATGGAATGATCATAGTCCCTTCAAAGTAAATTGCCAAAGACACTTGGCATCATTGCATTCATGGTCCATACGATGACCCGCGCCCGTCCCGAACAAACTTCCTAAAACGCAAGATTGTCCACCAAATTCAATGGTGGAACGAAATTGTTAAAAGGGGTTAAAACATAACAAAAACCTTTGAGTATAATAGGGTAGACAAAACTCTTAGTTACTTGAGATCAACTTGCAAAAACACTTGCCTTCTTTTCAAAAACCACAATCCACGACACTTTCAAACAAACTCTCAAAAACATTTGAAACATCTTTTCGAAAAGATCCACACTTTTGTAAAACACTCAAACACGAGTCAAATACATTGGTCGCCTAAGACAAGGCATCTCTTCAAAAACATTTTTCAAAACACACACACCATTTTCAAGCAATCAAAAATCAAGGCAAGTGATCTAAAAACCAAGTAACTAAGAGCCCATGGATAACCATGGATGAAAAGGGTGCTAATACCTTCCCTTTTCATAATCTACCCCCCGGACCCACGAAATATCTCAAAAGGTTTTTGCTGTGCTTTTTTAACCTTTCCTTTAGGATAAAATAAAAAGTCGGTGGCGACTCTTGCTCAACCGCACAAGTGCGAATACGAACGCAAAACACTAGTCAGTTCTCCCACCGTATCACAGAACTGGCGACTCTGCTGGGGATATTTAAAAGTGGGGTTACCTTAGGGTTTAGATCACCTTTACTTTCAATTGATTGCTTTGTTTGCTTTACATTTATGGGCTTTGTATCGGAGTTTTATAGATCCTAACCCGGATCTGGGGAAACCCTTTAGGTAGCAACAAGGCTGTGAGGGAACTGTGCGGGGTATACCGACATGGTTGAAGCAGTCTGCTACGTTGATGTGGCACTTTGGTGTGTACCGGTAACCCTTGAGTCAAATAAGGAGAGTACGGGGCCTCCATGTGGTGTCGTAAAGCATCAACAGACCTTAGGAACCTTAATTGAACCATCTTGGCCTCTTTAGGGTAGTGAGATGACTACTTTGGTGTACTCCGAAGTCGGTTGATACTCGATACTACACTCAATTGAGGGTTGTTTTCTTGGGATATTTTGATCGCCAGTCAGTGGCTAAATCGAAACGATGAACACAGAAAACAATCCAATGATATTGAGATCCTTAGAACCCGGTTACTTTGATAGGACAGGTTTGAGCCCACCAACTTCAAGAGGGTAATACCCAGACCCCATGCTGGCCTAAACTCTAAGGGTTTGTCTTGTGTGACTTGTGTGCCTTACATGTTTGCCTTTGTAAATATTCGTGGTGTGTTTAATCATAGCATCATAACATCATACAGCATCATATGCATCCACTAACCATTTCAGGGGTTCGAATCTTCATCTTTGTTCTTGTTTTGTAGGACATGGAAACTATCCGCAGAAAGACAATTCAGATCAACCTTATAAGGGTCCCTCCTCAGCTCAAGGAGCTTACATCCCGGATTCCCGAGAACTCGTCGTTCAGTGAAAGGCATGGCAGACTCATCAGCCTGGTCAATACCAATATTGAGGAAGAAATGGTAAAGGTCCTTTTCCAATTCTTTGACCCTCTGCATCACTGTTTTACTTTCCCGGACTATCAGCTGGTGCCTACTCTAGAAGAGTTTTCCCAGCTTCTGAAGATTCCCATTCTCAATCAACTACCCTACAACGGTACGGAAAGGGAACCAAAACTTGAAGAAGTGGCTAAAGCATTATGTCTACAACCATCTGACATCAAGGGACATTGGGAAGCCATAAATGGTATCAAGGGATTCTTGGCAAAGTTTCTGTTTGAGAAGGCCCAAGAGTGTTGGAATTCCCTTGACCTGCAAGCCTTTGAAGAAGTTGTAGCCCTCCTTGTCTATGGGTTGGTGTTGTTCCCTAAACCATATCAGCTTATAGATATCAGTGCTGTCAAGGTCTTCATGTCCAGGAATCCTATACCTACGTTGCTGGGGGACATCCTTCACTCATGTTACACTCGAACCATGAGAAAAAGGGGTGTTCTTATGTGCTGCACTCCCCTCCTGGGAAGGTGGTTTATTTCGCACCTTCCACAATCAGTTTTGAAGAACGAGCGAGGTTTGAGGTGGTCACAACGGTTGATGACTCTTACACATGCAGATATACATTGGTGTTCTCGGTCCAGAGAGGATGTCACTATCATTGATCGTTGTGGGGAGTACCCTAATGTTCCTTTACTTGGAATCAGGGGAGGTATTACTTACAACCCGTGCCTAGCTTGGAGACAGTTTGGTTATGCTCGGAAAGATGGCCCTCATGAGATGTTAATTCCTGACATAGTTTTTGACTTCGACAACGATACTCAAGGACTTCGCCAGAAATTTATCAAAGCTTGGAGGATGCCCAGCAAAATAGACAGCAAGACCCTGGGGCACAGGAACTCCATCCCGTTGGAACCTTATCTCAAATGGGTACGAGCCCGCTCCCAGAAGTTAGTAATGCCTTATCCTCATATGCTCCCTGTGATCAAAGAACCAGTCTTGGAAGGAGAAGTGTCCTACACCATTCAACATCCTGACATGCCCACGTCCTGGGAAGAGATGCAGAAGAGCTGGATCCAGCTTAAGGAAGAACGGAATTCTCTTGAGACCAGCCTACATGCTAGTGAAAAGAAAGTCCTGGAACTCACCCGCCTACTGCACGAGGAGAGGAATCTCAATACCTACATCGCACCAAAGAGGATGCGCAATGTTTTTTTGCCTTAAGGAGTCATCTTGTAATATTTGGCCCATGGGGCATTTATGTACTAACGAATTTCTCCTTATTAATATGATGTGCGTTCCTTTTGTCTACAACAAATTGTGAATATTCTGAATCCTTGAATGCGTTGCATACATACGCATTCCATTGCACCATATGCATAGCAGGTACCCTATTCCACAGGTTGCTTACTCTCCTTCGCTGTTTTATTTTGAACAGTCATCATGAATCCAGACTCCTCCAGTGAGCAAGCGATCAAGGCCCTTCAGGCCCAAAATGCACAATTTCAAGAGATGGTCCTAAGCCTAGCCCAAGGTCAGCAAGAGTTGAAGACTCTACTCCTGAAGAAGAAGAAGAAAAAGAGGTCTGCGCTGTTCAACACCGGACGCAGATTTGGGAATACACTCCATAATGAAGCCGATCCAACTACTTCTTCTGCTAAGAAAAACAGTCCCCAAGGGGGAGGAGCTCCTAGTCCCGCAGTCTCCGACAACGAGACGGACTACAACGACTAACAATACCCACCTGCTGCTGACAGATACAAACAATTGGAGGACCGCTTGAGCGCCATGGAAATTCAGAATGTGCCGGGGCTGGATTTCGGAGATTTGGGGTTATCTTCCGGGGTAGTAATTCCACACAAGTTTAAGGCGCCTGCCTTCGCCAAGTATGATGGAGTCTCCTGCCCAAAGCTGCATCTGAGGTCGTACGTAAGGAAAATCCAACCTTACACGGCAGATAAGAACCTCTGGATTCACTTCTTCCAAGATAGCCTCTCGGGGTCACAACTTGAATGGTTCTACCAATTGGATGGAACTGGCATCCGACACTGGGAAGATTTGGCGAGCGCATTCTACAGACAATACCAATACAATTCTGATCTCGCTCCTACGCGTACCCAACTTCAGGGTATGTCTCTAGGAACGGGTGAAGGGTTCAAAGAGTACGCTCAAAAATGGAGAGATTTGGCTGGCAGGGTGCAGCCTCCATTGACTGATCGAGAGCTGGTTGATATGTTTCTAGGGACGTTGTCTGGTCCGTTTTTCAATCATTTGGTTGGTAACTCCTCCGCTGGGTTTACAGATTTAATATTGACGGGAGAGAGGATTTAAGCTGGCATCAGGTCTGGCAAGATACAGAAGGCTGCCTCCACAAGCGCTGAGAAGAGGCCGTTTAAGAAAGAAGCAAGTGCCGTCTATGGTCCTAGAAGACAGATCAAGCCCGAAAGTCGCCAAGCCGTCAATGCTTTGGTCATCTCGAAACCTGTTGCTGCTCCTCAGCAGTACAATCAACAAAGAAGCGAAAGGCCCAAGAGGCAGTATTCTCGACTGAGTATGACCTTATCTCAAATTTTACCCCAACTTTTATCCGCCAACTTGGTGACCCTCAAAGAAGCTCCTAAGGTCGTCAACACTACGTCTCCTAAATATAACCCAAATGCCCGGTGCGCTTATCATTCTGATAGTCCCGGGCACACTACTGATGATTGTTGGGCCTTGAGAAACAAAGTGCAAGATCTGATCGATGCAAAGGAAATTCAGTTTGAAGCGCCGGAGAGACCAAATGTTGTAACTGCTCCTATGCCCCAGCATAGAGTAAATGCCATTGAGGAAGAGTTGTATGCTGTTTCGGTAAATGAAGTTGTTACCCCTCTTTTGACTGTCAAGAAGAACCTACTGCTGGCCGGTTTATTTCCGGGTTGTAGTGAAGGTTGCCTGTTCTGTGCTGTTTCCCTATCTGGTTGTCCCTTGCTGAAGTTAGGCATTCAAAACCTAATGGATAACAAGGAGATTCTGTTTAAGAAGTCTGCTGTTCGGTCGGTTCCGGTAAAAGAAGTTTTTGTGGTTACCATCTTCAAAAATCCAATCAAGGCTCTCCCGAAGAAGCCTGTTCAAATCATGACTGTTGCACCTGTGGTTATTACCGTTCCGGGGCCTCTCCCCTACGTATCTGATAAAGCTATCCCCTGGCATTATGGGGCAGACGTATACGTGAATGGAATCAAGCAAGAATTCGACGCTGGCGCCAGTATCTGCGATATCACTGGTCCAGCCAAGGTTACCCGCAGTGGCAGGCTCTTCTCGCCTGACATTGCACCGCCCGCTACTCGAAAACCCCTCCTTATAACACCTACAAGTTTACCTGTTCCTACTACTGATCAAGTTGTTTCCCCTGCTGCCGAGTCATCAAATGCTCGGGGCAAAGGGATTGAAGAAGAGCCTGCCCGGATGGAGGCACCAATACTTATAAATGCTGAGGCCTCCCAACAAGAAATGGAGGAGATCCTGAAAATAATAAAGAAAAGTGATTTCAATGTTGTCGAGCAGCTGGGGCATACGCCCTCCAAGATCTCCATGCTCTCTTTATTGCTATGCTCCGAGGCCCATGCTAAAGCCTTGATCTCATTTCTCAAAACGGCCCATGTGCCGCAGGAGACAACTGCAGTCCAGTTCACTGATTGTGTAGCAAATCTGACAGCAGACAATGGCCTGGGTTTTTCAGATGCTGACCTGACTGCAAAGGGAAGAGACCACAATGATGCCTTGCATGTCTCTATCGAATGCAGGGGCACTACTCTGGCGCATGTGTTGGTGGATACTGGTTCCTCCTTGAATGTCCTACCAAAAAAGGCTTTAGACCGTCTGGATTATGAAGGCCTGGAGCTGAAGCCCAGCAATATCATAGTCAGGGCCTTTGACGGTTCCAAAAGGATGGTTCATGGAGAGGTTAACATCCCTATTCGTGTGGGCTCTCAAGTGTTTGACTCTACTTTCTTTGTGATGGATATACGTCCATCGTACTCTTGTCTATTGGGTCGACCTTGGATCCATAAAGCTGGGGCAGTAACCTCTACTTTACACCAGAAGTTGAAGTACCCTGTCAGAGGGAAGATCGTCACTGTGCAAGGAGAAGAGGAGTATATGGTGAGCCATTTGAATTCTTTCAGATACATTGAGATGGACGGGGAGTTTATTGAAACCCCCTTTCAGCATTTCGAGGAGGTACATCCAATTTCAGCAGTAGCAGAAACAGCAGTCGAGAAGAATGTTTCCTTGAAGATGGCTTCCCTAAGGGATGCCCGGGCTGTGGTTCAGAAAGGCGATTGTGCAAACTGGGGTCAGCTCCCTGACTTCACTCAGAAGAACGATAAGTTTGGGCTGGGCTTTACTGCAGAGGCTCAGAGGAATGTGCGCAAGGAGAAGATCAAAAAGGCTCCGGTGTTTATCTCCAGTTCAAGGGTGAATGCTATTGAGGAGGATATAGAGGAAGCAGAGTTTGACAGTTGGATCTACCCGACTACCAGCGACGGACCAAGCAACTGGACGGCAAAGGATTTTACACCTATCACATTTGTCACGCAGTAATTGATTTCTTTTGATTTCCAAATTTGTAACAAACAATATGTTAAAACTTTGTTGGCTCGGTGTCCTACCCGGGGCATCGTAGCTCCATTTGTGAGGGCTTTTTGTATGACATTTTCATATATCATCAATCAAAACATTGGACGTTTGTTGCATTTCAAGTCTTGCGCTCTTTTTTCTTTTTGTGTTATACATATTGCAAAACAGCTATATTTACACACACTCACTTATACAGGTTTCAATCCACCCTGGATCTCACTGGTAACAGCTCTGCTACCGCCAGTTATGACTTCGAAAATCCGATCAACTTGGCCGAAGACGAAGGTGAAGATGATTGCGAGGTGCCTGGTGAACTCGCGAGACTGCTACTTCAGGAAGAGAGAGCTATTCAGCCAGATGAAGAGCCGGTGGAGACGATTAACCTGGGTACCGAGACAGATAGGAAAGAGGTCAAGATTGGTGCCAATCTAGAGCTCAGCGTGAAGCAACGATTGACCCAGATGCTACAGGATTACCTGGAGATCTTTGCTTGGTCCTATGAGGATATGCCGGGTTTGGACGCCGACATTGTAGTTCATCACCTGCCAACCAAGGAAGATTGCCCTCCGGTAAAGCAAAAAGTCCGACGGATGCGTCCAGAGATGTCTGAAAAAATCAAAGCCGAGGTTATGAAACAGTTTGATGCCGGTTTCCTTGCAGTGACTTCTTACCCTCAGTGGGTTGCCAATGTGGTGCCAGTACCAAAGAAGGACGGCAAAGTCAGAATGTGCGTCGACTATAGGGACTTGAACAGGGCCAGCCCCAAGGATGACTTCCCCTTACCCCACATCGACGTTCTTGTCGACAATACAGCTCAACACAAGGTGTTCTCCTTCATGGATGGTTTTTCAGGGTATAATCAAATCAAGATGGCTCCAGAAGATATGGAGAAGACTACCTTTGTGACTCAGTGGGGCACCTTCTGTTATAAGGTCATGCCATTCGGATTGAAAAATGCTGGGGCAACCTATCAACGCGCTATGGTTGCTTTATTTCATGATATGATTCATCATGAGATTGAGGTATACGTTGATGACATGATTGCAAGGTCTCAAACTGAGGAGGAGCACCTTGACCATCCGAGGAAGTTATTTGACCGACTCAAGTTGTACAAGCTGAGATTGAATCCCAACAAATGCACCTTTGGGGTAAGATCCGGAAAATTGCTAGGTTTCATTGTGAGTGATAAGGGTATTCAGGTGGACCCTGCCAAGGTAAAAGCCATACAAGAGATGCCGACTCCAAAAACAGAGAAAGAAGTCAGAGGTTTCCTAGGACGACTGAATTACATTGCCCGATTCATCTCGCATCTAACTGCTACTTGTGAGCCGATCTTCAAATTACTGAAGAAAGATCAAGTAGTACGCTGGAATGATGAATGTCAGGCCGCCTTCGAAAGGATAAAAGAATACCTCCAAGAGCCACCCATTCTTATGCCACCGGTGGAAGGAAGACCTCTGATACTATACTTGACAATACTTGACAATTCAATGGGGTGTGTGCTGGGGCAGCATGACGAGTCTGGCCGAAAAGAGCACGCTATTTATTACTTGAGCAAAAAGTTTACCGACTGTGAGTCTCGTTACTCACTGCTTGAGAAAACTTGCTGCGCTCTTGTATGGGCTGCTCGCCGGTTAAGACAGTATATGTTAACTCACACTACTTTATTGATTTCAAAGATGGATCCCATCAAGTACATATTCGAAAAGCCCGCTCTGTCTGGAAGAATAGCGAGATGGCAGATGATCTTGACAGAATATGACATCCAGTATACAACTCAGAAAGCAATTAAAGGAAGTGTACTGGCAGATCATTTGGCACACCAACCTGTGGACGATTACCAATCATTGAACTTTGATTTTCCGGACGAAGACATCATGGTGGTAACTGACTGTGAAGTACCTGGACCGGATGAAGGACCTGAGGAAGGATCCCGATGGTCTATGCATTTTGATGGAGCCTCCAATGCTTTGGGTAACGGCGTCGGCGCTGTAATCATATCTCCCAAAGGAACTCATACTCCCCTCACTGCCCGGTTATGTTTCAACTGCACCAACAATATGGCGGAATATGAGGCATGTATCATGGGTCTACAAGCTGCAGTCGACTTAAGGATCAAATTTTTAAGTGTCTTAGGAGATTCCGCTCTTGTGATCAATCAGATCAAAGGCGAGTGGGATACGAAACACCCGAATCTTATTCCTTACAAGGAGTATGTGTCGACCTTGCTTCCCCATTTTGAAGAGATAACTTTCGAACACTTCCCTAGAGAGGAGAATCAGCTAGCGGACGCCCTAGCTACGATGTCTTCAATGTTCAAAGTCAAATGGGACAATGAGGCTCCCCGAATCATTATCTGGAAGTTGGATGAACCGGCATACTGCTGCGAGCTCGAGGCTGAGAAGGCGATTGAAAAACCCTGGTATCATGAGGTGAAGAGGTACTTGGAAGCTCAGGAGTATCCTGAAGGTGCGTCTGTCAATGACAAGAAGTTCATGAGGAGGTTTGCTGCAAAATTTTTCCTCAGCAACGACATTCTCTACAAGCGAAATCACGATTCAACTCTGCTACGTTGTGTGGATAAGGCCGAAGCAGAGAAAATTATGATGGAATTGCATGAAGGCACATTTGGAACGCATTCCAGTGGACATACTATGGCTAAGAAAATCCTTCGGGCAGGATATTTCTGGTCCACAATGGAAGCCGATTGTTACCAACACTCCCGAACTTGTCATAAATGCCAGATCTATGCTGACAAGGTGCATATCCCTCCGGTTCCTTTGAATGTCCTGACGGCACCTTGGCCTTTTGCAATGTGGGGCATCGATATGATCGGTGAGATCCGACCGACGGCATCCAACGGGCATCGCTTTATCTTAGTGGCGATCGATTACATCACGAAGTGGGTTGAGGCAGCTTCTTACGCCACAGTAACCAAGAGCGTCGTGGCACGTTTCATCCGGCATAATCTGATTTGTCGGTATGGCGTCCCGGAAAGAATCATCACGGACAATGGTACCAATCTCAATAACAAAATGATCACTGAACTCTGCGAACAATTCAAAATACAGCACCACAATTCTTCTCCCTACCGGCCGAAGATGAATGGGGCTGTAGAGGCAGCTAATAAGAATATCAAGAAAATTGTGCAGAAGATGACATTGACCTATAAAGATTGGCACGAGATGTTACCGTTCGCTCTTCATGGGTACCGTACCTCAGCAAGGACGTCAACCGGGGCAACCCCTTTCTCCTTGGTCTATGGCATGGAGGCAGTCTTGCCAATTGAAGTCCAGATACCCTCTCTCCGGATAATGAAAGATGCAGACTTGAGTGAAGATGACTGGATCCAGACTCGACTTGATCAATTAAATCTGATTGACGAAAAGAGGCTCACTGCTATCTGTCATGGTCAAACGTATCAAAAATGGATGATCAGGGCATTTAACAAGAAAGTCAGACCGCAAGAGTATCAAGTTGGGGACCTGGTAATTAAACGCATCATCCTTCCTCAAAGTGACCCCCGGGGCAAATGGACCCCCACATACGAAGGGCCATTTGTGGTTAAACATGTGTTCTCAGGAGGAGCCATGATCCTAACCACCATGGATGGTGACGACCTTCCTCACCCCGCCAATGCAGACATAGTGAAAAGATACTACGCATAAAATAAAAGACCCGCTAGGTTGACATACCTAGGCAAAAATTAGGGCTTCCCGGCGAACCAAAAAGGTTCGGGCAAAAATAAGGGATGAAATAAAAAAAAATCTGTACACCCGACAAGTCGAAAACCTGAAAAGGCGGCTTGGGCAAAAATGGGTATCCCGGTGGACTGAAAACCCGAAAGGGCGGTCCAGGCAAAAATTAGGGATGAAAGCGTAACACTATGTCTCATTGGATCACTTCGCATCCGGAATTCGGCATCAACTATCTGGCTCAGATTTCGGCATCGACCAATCAGCTTCATCTTCAACTAGGTAGCAAAGCGATGAAACATTCGAAGACATAAAGGCGATAGCCGAGTTGGAACCCAGTGGGATCGTTCACATAGCTGTTTTGATTTCCTTTTTTCAAATTGTAACTCTAAGTTATTCGGCGGCATTCTCTTACTAGGATGTTAGCCTCTTGTACAGAAACGCCTATTCACAGGCAAAATTCAAATCAATACAAATTCACTTGTCATGCAAACTACCGCTGTTTTCCTTTTTCTGTTTTGTCTTGCGAAGAACGTCCAATGTTCATTTTTGATATATGCGTTTGACATTAAATTGCTGATTCATAAATGTTTACATATGAAACGAAAGATTAATTATAGGTGACATCAGAAACCGGGGCAATGTGGAGTTGTCTAATGCAGTCTGGTCACTTTGTCCGCCAAGATAGGTTCAACTGAAGAATGTGACCAGGTTATCTCAATTCCCCACAGAATAAGGAAAAGTTTCAGCATTGCATCAGCCTTACAATGAATGCCCTATTTCCCCAGGAGAGTCCAATCCAAAGGGTTCCTCAGGAAAGTGGAATCCATTTCCCCTGCAAGCTAAAAACCACAGAAGATCGCCCTCAGCAAAGTTCCTTCAATCCCCAACAGGAATTTGTCATCGCTATCCCCAGCGGAATCCATCATCAAAGTCCTCAGCATGCCTCTCGTCAAATCTCGGCCAAAAATCTCTTCCACAGAGCAACTCCCCGGCCGGTCGTCAAAGATTTACTTTCCTAAGACGAAAATTATATTCATAAACATTTCACATTCTCATACATCTTGTTTATATACATGATAAAGCGTATACAACACAATTTCATGCCAAACATCATGGCATCGTGCATATCATACATCATGACATCGCATACGACTTATGTTTTTTCCTTTTCAGGTAAAAGGCGATCCAAAGACAATTACCTTCAACAGTCACATTTCCAGATTCGATTCCTGTATCTAGCCAGGGCATGTCTGAAGAGTTTGAAGATTCGACTCCTGTATCCAGCCAGGGCATATCTATCAACTATCATTTCCAGATTCGATTCCTGTATCCAGCCAGGGCATATCTGTTGACCATATTTCCAGATTCGATTCCTGTATCTAGCCAGGGCATGTCTGAAGAGTTTGAAGATTCGACTCCTGTATCCAGCCAGGGCATATCTATCAACTATCATTTCCAGATTCGATTCCTGTATCCAGCCAGGGCATATCTGTTGACCACATTTCTAGACTCGATTCCTGTATCTAGCCAGGGCATGTCTGAAGAGTTTGAAGATTCGACTCCTGTATCCAGCCAGGGCATATCTATCAACTATCATTTCCAGATTCGATTCCTGTATCCAGCCAGGGCATATCTGTTGACCACATTTCTAGACTCGATTCCTGTATCTAGCCAGGGCATGTCTGAAGAGTTTGAAGATTCGACTCCTGTATCCAGCCAGGGCATATCTATCAACTATCATTTCCAGATTCGATTCCTGTATCCAGCCAGGGCATATCTGTTGACCACATTTCTAGACTCGATTCCTGTATCTAGCCAGGGCATGTCTGAAGAGTTTGAAGATTCGACTCCTGTATCCAGCCAGGGCATATCTGTTGACCATATTTCCAGATTCGACTCCTGTATCCAGCCAGGGCATATCTATCAACTATCATTTCCAGATTCGATTCCTGTATCCAGCCAGGGCATATCTGCCTAAAGAGTTTGAAGATCAATACCTGTAACGAGCCAGGAAAACATCTTCCTTTTCTCAAAATACACAAGTTCTCGCTAAGGAATCTCTTACGCGATCAACACTTCCAAATGGCATCTATAAGCCCATTCCCGACAAGATTCTGTCACACCTTCAGATGGCATCTATAAGCCCATCCTCCTATCCACTACCTCTCCAAATGGCACCTATAAGCCCATTCCCGACATCATATTGCTAATACTTCAACATGCGAGTGCAAATTTCCGGGCACTCTAGTGTCCAATCTTCTTTTACCTTCAAGTCGCGAAAGGCAAACTTGCCAATCTAACTCTTCAGGTCTAAGAAGATTGAACAGGGGCAACTGTTGTACCCCAAAATTTGCCCTCGCATTTTTCCACAAGCAATCTCAGCTTCAGACATTTCCTGACCTTTCAAATTGGCACGAGAATCGGACAAACGGATTTTTCTTGACAGTCAAGCAAAATTAGGGTTTTACTGATTTTTTTAGAGCTCTGATTTGTCTCATACAGTTGGCTCAGAGTTTGGATGATTTTTGGTTCAATTTCGATCAGGCGAGCGTTATCTAGCGTTTAATTAGGAATTAAGGTTTTATGGGCATATTCTCAGAAGAATTTAAATTCTACCGCACTTTGCAGTTCAGTTCGAGACTCGGGTTAAAATTCGCATTATCTTGATTTGATCAGTAAATAAGGCAGTTGGTTTGAATTCACCAGTCAAAAGGGATGTGTGCAATATGGAATTACAGTGCTTGGCAAAAGGGTCAGTGAAAAAAGAATTGCATCTGATTAATTTTTTGTGTTCGACTGTGCGTTGCTTTGGATAATGGATACGCCGAATTCATTTATTTTTGATCATCAAAAGGTTTAACTGATTATTTATGGTTCTAAGAATTAAAATATTTGAAGTTTAAACTTTCATTTTATTTTATTTAAGGAACTATAAATAACAAATAAACAATTAAAGAAAAAGAATTGAAAGAGAATTAAATATCAATGGAATTTTTTATTTCACATTTAATAATTGTTACAATTGTTATTATTTGGATACTAATATTTATTACAAAGTATTTAAAATAATAATAATGTACAAGAATTAAACTGAAAAATAAAAATTCTATCCTATTTCTAATTCTTCATTCTTCACTCCGTTTCGGTGCTCCATTTTTATCTGCAAAAAAGGAAAAGAAAAGTCAGAAAGCAGTTAATTAAAGACAGTTAAAGTTCGCTCATCATTAGGGGCCACTGACTGGGATCAGTTGACCCTCTCCGCAAATCACGGGATTTCTCCCGGTTCACAGAGAGGGAAGTTTTTTTGTTCATGAAATGCAAATGTCAAAAGTATAAGTTCCAAAATTCAAGCTGCATAGAATCTCAAATCCAAAATTCAAACTAAACTGAAAAAAATCCAATTTCAACTTTCTATCCAAAGCAAAAGGGAAGTTACTGTCAAAATGCCTAAGCTTACTCAAGGATTACCCAAAGGTACAATTGCTGCAAAGTCAAATCCCAGGATATCAAAGAAATGCAAAAAGTGTAGCAAAGCACAAAAGGTGGATAAAGATGCAGAGATATGTTATGCAAGTAACTTGGATCTTATCATCATTTCCCAGCATAGTAGGGCCCCTTCAGAAAGTACAGAATAATAACATTATTAAATTCTTTAACTGTACTTTGGAGAGGAAAAAGAGAGATAAAGCAGCAGAGTTCAGGTCTTAGGCATAGGCAGTATAACAAGACAGAAAAGATATACAAAGAAGAGGATACAATTCAGCATTGTTCAAAACTACACAGCATAGACAGTTACCAAAAATGGAAAAATGCCAAGAAACCTTGTGAAACTACCCAGCAAACTTGGGTAAAAGAGAATACCAAAGTTTTGAATGAAGATTGGGCGCCAAAGACCAATAGAAAGAGGACAAAAGAACACAAGAAAACATACTGATTGAGACAAGCACCAATATCACCTGTATAACCTCATACTTGTCCAGAACACACAAGATATAAAAAACACATCTCAAACCTCATACCAGACAGAAGAAAACACCTCACATAACCTGCTAATGCTCCGATAACCTGCCTACTGTCCAGATCAAACACAAGCCCATTAGCAAAAGTCTCACAAAAACCATAACCTACAAACTAAGTTACCAAGCCAAGCTAACATAAAAACCAGATAAAACCATCACCCTGTTCAATCACCAAAACCATCACCCTGTTCAATCACCAAAACCATCACCCTATTCAATCACCAAAACCATAACCAGAATCACCATGCCCATTGCCTAATCTCAAGCTTGACCATTACCAAAGCACCATACAGTCAACAAACTCACAAGCATAAAAGTTCAAGGCAATACAGGTGAGGCAACCCACGAGCCCTCAGTACAAGCATCACTGGGCATCTCAAGCAAAGGCAATACGAGAGAAGAGAGAGATTTCGTTCAGAGGTAACAGGCATTTCAGCAAAGCATATCAATCTCAGAAGGCAAAACATTCGAGGCAACGTAAGCAAAGTTCTAAGCAAGCAACTCAGGGACATAGAAGAAAGCAATATTTCCATAGGCAACACGAGAAAAGAAAAGAAAATTCATCAAGGCAACAATTCGAAGCATCATAGGCAAAGGCAACCTAGGCCCTCAGACCTTTGAGGTCATCACAGGGCAATACAAGCAAGTATACAGTGTTCAAGAGAAGAAAAAGAGGCGAACTCAGTAAACATACATCACGAGCAAACACATCCCAAGGCCACCAACAGTTCAAAGGGACGAAAATAGAAGAGATAAAGATACCAGGAAAACATCAGAAGCGTAGCAAGCGTCACCGAATCGCCGTTCCGGCCTCCTAAAGCGTCTCCACTTCGCCTCTCCTCCATCCCCAAAGTCAGGTAGCCAATATTCTTCCCCTTTCCCCTTCACTATCTCATAATAATGCGAATTCAGGAATCAGGACTCACACTAAAACACAAATTCGTAAAGAACAGAGACAAAAACATAAACACTAAAACGAACCTTAAATCGATGACGCTGGGCTCACATTAATGGAGGGAAGAAAGGCTTCAGGAGTAGCGCTGGTGGCCGGAGGAAGCATTCAGGGAAGTGAAGATGATCGGAGAAGATGAACTTATGAACGGCGCCGCTGCAAACCCTACGTTTTCGCCTCATTTGGATACAAAATCCCTAACCCTAAATCGCTTGTTTGAACCAAGGGCCTGACCCGTTCTCATTTCCTCCAAAGCCCAACATTATCACTAATCTTTCTTTTTTCTCTTTTACTAACCTATTCTTTTTTATATTAACACTAACCTTTTTATATTTTATATAAACATTTTATTTGCTTTATAAAATCATTCTAATGCAAAATACTTTTTTTACATTCTTCAATATTTACAATTTAGTTAAAACATTATATATATATACTTAATTTAATTAACTTGAAAACATTTTCATTAATACTAACCTATTCTTTTTCTTTTTATAAATCATATACTTTTTTTAACAAAATATTAACAACTAACCTTTATATAAACACCTTATATTTTTTAATTTAATACATTTACACTTAACACATTGAAATACATTTGTACATATTATTTATCATATAGTTAAAATATTTCTTTTAAATATATTCGTATATGAAATGACAAAATACTTTTTTATCATATAATTAAAATTGAAAATATTTTTTAGTTAACATACATATTTTGTACATAATAATTTAAATACATTTTTCTAATATCAAATTCACAACATTTAATCAAAATACTTTTTGCAAATAAAGAAACATTCTTAATTAAAACTTGAGCATTTTTTGTACATATCTAAATACAAATCAAAGATTCATTAAAATACCTATCTAGGTCAAAAACCCTAATACGTTTCAATTCCACAACTCGCGCCTGTACATAATTACACAACTCATATACATCTCACATTTACACTTACACAATACATTGCCCTATACATATTTTTATCTTATATTTGTATATTCGATATTTACATTTGATCGCATATTTGATTTGGTTGTAACTTATTGGATACTATAAGTCTCACCCCCTTGTACATTTATACCCCCACTCCCGGACACTATTTTGTAATAGCGTAGATTTACATTCCGCAATTTACAGTTTTCCAATTATACCATGGTTAGACCTAGGGTTTGTATGTACATAAAATCAAACGCTAGATAACCTAATACAAGACAAATACATGTAATCAATACACAATCACACTTGCACCCCTAGGGTAATCCCGCATGTTGCCTTCCAAAATGGGCCATGCTTGCACGTCGAGTATCTTTGGCAAAACAAATTCAAAATGATCATAAGTCCCTCAAAATGTTGCCTAAAATGGAATGATCATAGTCCCTTCAAAGTAAATTGCCAAAGACACTTGGCATCATTGCATTCATGGTCCATACGATGACCCGCGCCCGTCCCGAACAAACTTCCTAAAACGCAAGATTGTCCACCAAATTCAATGGTGGAACGAAATTGTTAAAAGGGGTTAAAACATAACAAAAACCTTTGAGTATAATAGGGTAGACAAAACTCTTAGTTACTTGAGATCAACTTGCAAAAACACTTGCCTTCTTTTCAAAAACCACAATCCACGACACTTTCAAACAAACTCTCAAAAACATTTGAAACATCTTTTCGAAAAGATCCACACTTTTGTAAAACACTCAAACACGAGTCAAATACATTGGTCGCCTAAGACAAGGCATCTCTTCAAAAACATTTTTCAAAACACACACACCATTTTCAAGCAATCAAAAATCAAGGCAAGTGATCTAAAAACCAAGTAACTAAGAGCCCATGGATAACCATGGATGAAAAGGGTGCTAATACCTTCCCTTTTCATAATCTACCCCCCGGACCCACGAAATATCTCAAAAGGTTTTTGCTGTGCTTTTTTAACCTTTCCTTTAGGATAAAATAAAAAGTCGGTGGCGACTCTTGCTCAACCGCACAAGTGCGAATACGAACGCAAAACACTAGTCAGTTCTCCCACCGTATCACACCCGGCAAGTCGAAAACCTGAAAAGGCGGCTTGGGCAAAAATGGGTATCCCGGTGGACTGAAAACCCGAAAGGGCGGTCCAGGAAAAAGTTAGGGATTAAGGTGTAACACTATGTCTCATTGGATCACCTCGCATCCGAACTTCGGTATCGACTATCAGGCTCAGACGACACCAGTCAATCAGATTCATCTTCAACTAAGTAGCAAAGTGATGAGATGCTTGAAGATATAAGGGAAATAGCAGAGTTGGATCCCAGTGGGACTATTCACATAGTTGTTTTATTTTCTTTTCACAAATTGTATAAATTCTATTTGCTCGGCGGTGTTCTCTTATTAGGACGTCAGCCTCTTGTACAAAAACGCCTATTTTCAGGCAAACTTCAAAATCAATACAAGTTCATTTTTCAGACAAATTGCAAATTGTTTTTTTTTTCCTTTATCTGTTTTGTTTTGCAAAGAACGTCCAATGTTCATTTTTGATATATGCATTTGACATTAATTGCTGCTCATAAATATTGGCATGCGAAACAAAGGACTAATTACGGGTGATATCAGAAGTAGGGGCAATGAGAATTGTCTAAGAGGTTTAGTTGCTCTGTCCACCAAGGTACCAAGGTAGGTTCAGCTGAAGAATATGACCAAGATACCTTCACTCCCCGCAGAGTAAGACAGTAATGGTAGCTCTCCCCACTGAGACTTGCAACTACGAAGGATTCAGCAAATACTCTTCCCCAAGCAGAGTTGGCCTATCATCAGCCCTCAAAAGGCTTGGTATTCCCAGAAGATATTCCCCAGCGGAGTATAAAGATATTCCCCAGCAAGCGTAAAGAGCATCCCCGACAGTCTTAATAGTCCTCAACGAAATATAAGAATGTTCCCCGGTGGAATACAAGATACCCAGTGGAGCCATTTCCCAGCGCAGGCTAAAAAAGCTTGTTCCCTGCAGAGTACAAATGTACCTCCCCAGCCATATTCAGAGGTTATCCCCACAAGAGTTTAACTGGGTTATCCTCAGCAAGTTGCAACTGAAAGATCATCCCCAACAAAGTTCTTTCTATCCCCCAGCAGAGTTCATCATCAAAATCTCCAACAGAGCTTATCGACAGAATCCCCAGCGGAGTTATCGTTAAAATCTCAGCACAACATCTCTTCCCACAGAGTAATTCCCCGTAGAGTAATCTCTTCACCAGGTTTATTCCCCAACGGAGTTATTTTCTCCTACAGGTTTATTCTCACAACCATCTTCGTTCATCATCCCCAGCGGAAACGAAGAACTCAACACTATTCTCCAGCAGCTCCGGAATTTATTTTCCCCAGCTAAAAACATCACATCTTCATACATCATGACATGCATACGCATCGTACAACACAAATCTCATTTATTTTGAGAACATCATGACATCATGCATTTCATACACCATGACATTGCATACAGCTAACATTTTGCCCTTTTCAGGAAAAGGTCAATCCAAAGATGGCTACCATCAACCTTTTTTAAGTTCCAGATGAATACCTGTAACAAGCCAGGAAAATTTTGTGGACGACTGATTGTAGATCAATACCTGTAACAAGCCAGGAAAGTTATCTACATGAAGAGATTGAAGATCAATACCTGTAACAAGCCAGGAAGACCATCTTTCTTTCTCAAGTCAGAGATTGATACCTGATACCAGCCAGGACAACTATCTCCTCGACCAATCTTCCTTAAGTTCCAGATGAATACCTGTAACAAGCCAGGAAAATATCTGCGGACGACCGATTGTAGATCAATACCTGTAACAAGCCAGGAAAACCATCTACACAAAGAGATTGAAGATTAACACCTGTAACAAGCCAGGAAGATCTTCAGTTCTCAGGTCAGAGATTAATACCTGAAACCACCCGGGACAACTATCTCATTGACCAACCTTTTCAAGTTCCAGATTAATACCTGTAACAAGCCAGGAAAATATCTGCGGACGACTGATTGTAGGTTAATACCTGAAACCAGCCAGGAAAACCACCTACACGAAGAGATTGAAAATTAACACCTGTAACAAGCCAGGAAAACTATTTTTCTTTCTCAGGTCAGAGATCAATACCTGTAACCAGCCAGGATAACTATCTCATCGGCCAACCCTTTCAAGTTCCAGATTAATACCTGTAACAAGCCAGGAAAATTCTGTGGACGATTGATTGTAGGTTAATACCTGAAACCAGACAGGACAATTATCTACTTGACCATCATGAAGCGACCCTACACCGGTTCCTTCTCAATTTCAGATGAAGTTTTACACTGACTCATCATCAGGCAACCCTACACATGTTCCTTCTTTCAACTTACAAGATTACAATTCAACAAACGATCTCTAGATGGCATCTATAAGCCCATCCTACTACCAACAATCTCCAAATGGCATCTGTAAGCCCATTCCCGACGTCACATTGCTGATACTACACCATGCGAGTGCAAATTTCTGGGCACTTTAGTGTTCAATCATCTTCCACCTTCGGATCACGAAAGGCACACAAGCCAATCTACATCTTCAGGTTTAAGAAGATTGAACAGGGGCAACTGTTGTACCCCAAAATTTTCCCTCCCATATTCCTCAAGATTTGTCAAGAATGATCTCCAAATGGTTCAAGATTGCTCAAGAGTTAGACAGTCAAACCCTCTCCTAAGCAGTAGACAGCTGAAATTAGGGTTTTGGTTCTTTCAAGGAATTTGGGGTTTTTAATGGTTCAATCAAGTCTCATAGGCCTATATACATTCTCAAGCACCTATATGCCAAGTTTCAAGACTCACAGTGCCAGTTTGCACAGTCAAAAGCCCCATTTGATCTACAGTCAACTGCAAGGGCAAAATGGTCATTTTGCAGTCAAAAGTCAGAATTCTTGGTCAACATCTTATTTTGAGTTCACAATCATCATTTGATCAAGTCTTGATCATGATCCCACAAGAATAGCTCAAAAATCATCAAAATGCAAAAGTTACTATTTTTGGACAGCAGAAAAGTCAACTGTACCTTGACCAGGGCATAACTCTTTCATGGTTTATCAGAAAAATCCCATCCAAAGCTCATTTTGAAGAGGATGCAATTTCCTACAATCCATCTTCACACCCCAAGATCAAGGAATGCTCTCAAAAAATGTTACAAATTTTTAAATTATAGGTCAATTTCAAAAGTCAACAAAAGTACACTTTGAGTCAAAGGCCATAACTTGAGATTGGTAAATCCAAATGACATGGGACCAAAAGCATTGGTTAGAGGACTTCAAGGGCTTTCCAAAATGTCCAAGAACATGGTCATATGATCAAAATTGAGCAAATTATGCATTGGAGAAGTTGGGCAATTTTCATGAATTTGCAAAAGTCAACTTTGCTCAAAACACCTTCTTTTTGCTAATGGGCCTCAAATATCTTTTTGAAACTTCACCCATGACCTATGAACGACCCATCAAGTTAAATTGGATTTATTTTCTTAAATTTATTGATTAAATGGATTTTTAATACATATTAATTCATTTAATTAATTTAAATTATAAGAAAATAAAAGATTTGATTCTTAAACCTATTTGTGAACCAAATATGATCCAAATATGCTGACCAATTCGTGCACAAGCTAAAAGATACAAAAAAATCTAATTTTGGCAATTTGTTCAATCATGAAAAATCAAGAATATTTGATTTATCAATCAAAGATTCAATCTTCAATGCACATGGGTATGGGTCCAAATTTTGACCTAAACTGATTCCCTTATATGCAAGCAAGCCAAGCATAACCTAATTCAGGAGAAAAAGTTGCAGAAACGGCCATACCAATTTCAAGAAATTTCAAGAAAACTCAAAACTTGTTCTTGCAATCTAGGCCAATTCAAGGTGCCTTGTCCATCCAAACACATTGCAGGAGGTACCAGGAGTGATTTGCAATCCAATTCAAGCACCAAAGCTCAAGGAATCACGACATACCATCTCACGGTTTGCACTTATAATTCAAAACTGTATCTCTTAATTGATACACATTTGACATGTTTTTGTGATTGATTTGTGTTGCTAGAGATCATACAAAGCTAATGGAATGAATTAATTGAACCATAGTGCCCTAAACCGTGAGATGCCATGATTGAATTTCTAGGGTTTTCAAGCTTTCAAATAGGGCTTTCCAATTCAGGAAAAATTGGAACCAATGGGATACATGGTTGAATTCGTGAGACCAAGACGATTGGAATACACACCTCACGAAATATTTCTTTTTGCTCTGTGTCTATTCGCTATTTTTCGTGCAGGGAGGTAGTGGAGGTTAAAAACCCCCGCTATCTGACTTTATTTATGCAGGACAAAGGTTAAAGATGATGACGTGTTGTCATCTGGTTTGTGGGTTTGAAAAAACGTGCGCTTTGTTTTTTATTTACAGCGTGTTGATTGTTTTCATATATAATAATTGCTTATTATTCCAATAACAAAAAGATGCAGGTGGTTGAGTGGTTGGGACGCTGGCCAATGAGTATTGGGACCTGGGTTCGAATCCCAGGTCCCCCAATATCTTGTTTGTTTTTCTTCTTCAGGTATTCTTGTGCAATTTGCAAAGAGAGGTCCACCATACACCTCAAATCTCAGTGCGCCAGATGTCTCCAAACCTAGATCCAATGGTCATGAGTGAAAGATCATCATACTCCCTAGTCAATGCATGTGCGTGAGATCCTGGAAAGTCAAACAGGCTGGGCGCTAATGGGCCTGGAAATTGCTGACTCTACCTCCAAAATTGGGCCCAACAC
This sequence comes from Vicia faba, assembly GCA_948472305.1. Lineage (NCBI taxonomy): Eukaryota > Viridiplantae > Streptophyta > Magnoliopsida > Fabales > Fabaceae > Vicia > Vicia faba. The sequence continues at coordinate 1,731,874,954 of OX451736.1, read as the reverse complement.
CCCCTTTCATGAGTTTATTTCTTTTCTTTTCTTTTATTTTTTCTTTCATATTAATTATTTTTATTACTATTATTTTAATTAACCAATTAACAAATTAACCCCTTTTTTATAAAAAAATTCAGAAAACATAAAAAAAATATAATATTTTTATTTATTAAAATTAATTTCAGTATTTCATTATTTTTGTAAATAAATAACTTAATTTGTTTAGTTTTAATTAGGCATAATATTAATACTTTTGCAATAAATTAAAATTGGTGTAGAATTAGGTTTTTAATATATTTAATCTTTTTTTTATTATTTCCTTAAACGTTCAAAAACCCAAAAAAATATATATTTTTTTTATTTTATTAATTAATTAACTTAGGTTTAATTTCATTTAGTTCAAAATAATATAAAAATCTCTTTCTTTCCTAAAGAGGGGTCAAAACCCTAAAAGCTCGCCGATTCAATTTTTCTCGCACGTATTATTTTTGATCCATATTCCATATAATTGTAATTGCTCCGAGGATGTAATAGCTTTAACTTAGGACCTTTTTACCGCTTTTATTTATTTTCCGCATTTACTTTTTCAAGGGTTTGTTTTTGGCGATATAAATACGCGACGCCTTGTAATAGCTTAGTTTTATTTTCCGCAACCATTAACTGTTAGATGTATGAATAATAGGCTATGCATGACAAGATCTATCTTAAATTAAAATCAATCGTAGCTCACCATAACATGTACAAAGATAACATAACTGAAAATTGACACATTTGCACATGCCACTCCTAGGGTACGCCTCACTTGGTTGCCTCGAACGTGGTCATTGAGTATAGGAAGTTTTAGAGGCCGTCCTCTTGTCCAAAGATCATAAGTTGCCTCGAAACGGTTGCCTCAGATAAAATGATCTAAGACATTAGGGTTACCGCTAAGGCGTCCTAACATTTCTTTAGTGACCACATGTCCCTTAATCGAATTGACCCGAAAACTCCAACGTCGGTGCTACCTACTCCTCAATAGTGGGATAACACTGTCTAAAGGACATTTACACAGCTTAATTCCTTTTGAGTAGGTAGAGGTTCTCAGGTACTTGCTCTTTCAAAACAAAACAAACTTTTCGCACTTACACTTTTCAAACAAAGTTTTTCAACAACACTTCATGCACTCTTGAGGACAGAAACAAGAGTTAAATCGAAGTTTTCAAACAAAACTCTTTTCAAAACCCACAAACACAAGAAAAGAAAAACTTTTTGAAAACACAATGAGCAAGTACCTAAGAGCCCGTGGATAACCACGGATAGAAAGGGTGCTAACACCTTCCCTTTCTATAATCTACCTCCCGAACCCGAGAAACATCTCGAAAAGGAATTTTTCTGTGCTTTTGTCCTTTCGTTGTTGGATAAAATAAAAGACGGTGGCGACTCTTGCTTACCGCGACATTTTGCAAAAACAAATGCAAACGCGAACCAGCATTCCAAAACAGTCAGTTCTATTTCCACCGATCACACCCATGCAGCACATCATCTGGATCCCCAACGGAACTACAACCTTGAAATACATTATCCCTATCAGAAGTAAATTTCAACCTCCCCGCCAGAGTCTAGTCTTCAAACTCCCAATCCCTAGTGGAGTCACATTTCAAATCCTTAAATTCCCATCAGAGTTAAGTTTGCAAACTCCCAATCCCCAATGGAGCAAAATGTTGGGTCATAAATCCCCAGTAAAGATGAAACCTTCTTCCTCAAACGGAGTCAAATTTCCAACTATTAATCTACAGCAGAAACCATCCAGTTTTCTCCAGATTCCCCAACAAGTTGTCTTAAAATCTGAGAATCAACCAGATAACAGTTAACTTTTATCCCCAACCTCCGGATAATTCCCCAGTAGATTGGCATATAACCCAAACTCCTGAACTTTCTCCAAACAGGAATAAACCTCTTCCCCCAGAGTCTTGAACTTACCATCCAGCAGTATAGCTACTCCCCAACAGAATGAAAATTCTCATTCTTAACTCCCCAGTTTGAAGTCCCCAGGGATTTATTTTCCCCAAGCAGGTTCCCCAGGAAAGTCGTGAAGGATTCCCACATCCCCGCAGAAGTTGTCAAAGTTCTTGGTAATCCCCACTAGTCGCCAAGGATTTTCTATCCCCAACAGTGGTCCAAGGATTTCTCATCCTCAGCAATCAAATATTTTGAATCTCCAACAGCGATCATGGATTTATTTTCCCTGGCAGCAGTCAAAAGATTTCATTATCACCAGCTATCGAGGATTTATTTTCCTCAGCAAGACAGAAAATCAGCTTACATGCGCATACATAACATTCATATATCATAAACATTGATAAAACACATTTTATTGCATCATACATTTCATGCAATATAACTTTATGTTTTAGCTAACATTTTACCCTTCTCAGGATAAGATTAAAAGCTATCTCTAACGAATATTCAGATTTCAGATACAGTACAGATACACCCCAGACACGGAGGTCATTCTTTTACTCATTCAAAATTCAACAATCGGATACAGACTAGATACGCTCTAGACACGGAAGCCATTCTATTTCTCATTCAGATTCATCTATCAACTTCAAGTCCAGATACACTCTAGACACAGAAGTTATTATGTCACTTATTCATATCCCAGTTACATTACGGATACACTCATAACACGGAAGTCATTCTGCTACTCATACAGATCTCAATTTCAGATACAGTCCAGATACGCTCCAGACACGATAGCCATTCTGTCACTCATTCAAACCTATTCCCCAGCCGAGAGATGCTCCAAACATGAATGTCTTTCTGTCGATTATTCAGATTTCATATTTCAGATACAGTCCAGATACGCTCCAGACACGGTAGCCATTATGTTATTTATTCAAGAATCAAATACAGTTACAGCTTGGATATGCTCCAGACATGGACGCCATTCCATTGCTCATACAGATCCAATCTCCAGATACAACTCAGATACGTTCCAGATATGGATACCATTCTGATGTTCATTCTCCTGATTTTCAATAAACATCCTTGGATGGCATCTTTAAGCCCATCTCCAACAAGATTCAATCATCTCCAAATGGCATCTTTAAGCCCATTTCCTCAACCATGCCGTGACAAGTGCAAATTTACGGGCACTCTAGTGTCCAATCATCTTTTACCTTCGAGTCACGAAAGGCAAACTCGCCAATCTAACCCTTCAGGTTCAAGAAGATTGAACAAGGGCAGTTGTTGTACCCCAAAATTTTCCCTCTCATTTTATCAATATTTCCCCTCACAAGACTCTTTAGACTCCAGACAGGATCAAGATTTGCTCTGCTCAAGACATCTCCTTGCACTGATGACCTGAAATTAGGGTTTGAGTTTGCACAAGGAATTTTGGGCTTATAATGCCCCATGTGACTTTCATACTTCATGTTGGACTTATAAGATTGATCATGCCAAGTTTCAAGTCTTGAATCAAATTTTTGCCCAGTCAATTGGACAGTTGACCTAGAAATCAACTGTATTGGGGAAAAAGTAAACTGTGGCCAACTTACAGTCAAAACTCATAATTTTTGATCCACATCAAAATTATAGACTCATATGGACCATTTGATCAAGTTTGGACCACAACTCCTCAAGAAATTTGATCAGATCATCAAAAGGGCAAAATGGTCATTTTTAGGGTTTTGACTACAGAAGGGCAATTTCTGATTTTTAACCTAGCCAATGGCAAATTGGGTTCAATCATGGATTCAAGGACTCAATGGCATCATCTTGACCTAATCACAAGGTTCAAAAGATCTCAAAAGCACTAGATTGACAGATGAATTTTCCAGTCAACTGATCAAAAATCAACTGTACACTGAAAAGTCAAACTTTGACTTTTTGGTCAAAATCAAGTACCAAGGGTCATTTTTAATCAAGATATGTCAAAACATGAAACTTGTTCATCAAGAAACTTAATTTTGCAAATTAGGGTTAAAGATTGAAAAATTTCATAATTTAGAATTTTTCTAAGTTATGAAATTTTCTTATTTTTTCCCAACTTTGCCCAACATTTTCACCATGATGCAATTGGATTCAAACAAAACTTATAAAATGAAAGTTGTAGTCCTCCACAAAATATACAACTTTTATTCACAAAGTTTTCCCAAAAGATGCTTGGATCTTAAGTTATGATTTTATGAACAAGGGTCCAAAAACTTTCTAACTTAGTGAAATCTTGCCCTAGTTTAGGCAGGATTTTGACCTATCTTCATGGCAATTTTTCACCTAGTTCCAATTGTAATTTCAAATATGGATTGTAGATCATGTTACAAGCTTTCCAAAATGTCCAAGAACTCTCCAAAATCATTTATGGTTAGGGAGAATCGAAGGTTTGAATTTGGCAAAAAGTCACTTTGATCCATGGCATTTTTCATGTTGCTACAAATTGAAAATTCTATCCAGCCTTACTTGTACTTGCTCATAGGTATTTAAACCCTTCCACACTCAAAAATTGAATGCAAACTCAATGGTTTAAGGCATTATTCTGATCAATGGAAGTTTACACAAGGGTTTAATCCATTTTTGGCAAAAAGGCAACAATGTTATTTTCATAAAGCACAACTTTATGTCAACTTGTTTTCCTTGAGCCTTGAACCCATCTCTTTGCAGCAAACAAGTTCCATAAACTTAGGCAAAGGTACAACAATCTGGTGCATGCTTGAAGCTAGCCTGTACAAGCCTGCCTTTTGTCATTTCACACTTTTCTTAAAAGCCATGTCAACTTGCAAAAACAAAGAGAACTCTTGTATCTGATAAAGCCAACTCTTGTAACCATTCAAAACAAATTTTGCATATCACATTGAGCCAGAAACACGAGCTATCCAGTCCTCAAACACCCTTGAACATCAAAACACCAAAAACTTGCAAAACAGGGCAGTCCATGCAGTTTCACCTCCATCTCACCAACCACTCGTGCGTTTTGCCCCAAACCTCTTCCAATACACTCCATATAACCCACCTAAGCTCTCCCAACCATTGGCCAGTGACTGTAATTCCATTTATAAGCTTCACCATTTTTAAATTCTACTTGTGCAGGTTGACTTCTACAGGCTTATTCAAGCAAACTCAAAGCAAACTAAGCATTGAGGAAGGTCAAAGGAAGTTCAAGCAAGCTCCCAAGCATCTCAGGCCTCATTGAAAACCTCCATATTGCCATACTCGAGTTCAACTGAAGCAGGTATTTTCCAACTTTCTATCTCTCTATTTATGAATCATTAGGCTTAGGTTTGTGAATAAAAAATGTAGTACTCATTGCCCTTAAGCTGTACATATGCATAGATTTCATTTAAGTTAACTGTTGAGAGAATTTGATTGATGAATTTTCTGAAAAAGTTAGGTTAGAAATTAGGGCCAGAGAAATTCTCTCTGGTCTTTGAGAGTTATATTAAGTTCTTTACATGGTTGGAATTGTGTTGGAAAATGCTATAACTTTTGTGTTGTGAGTTTTTGCTTTAGAGCACGTATGCAGGAGTTAGCCATTTGTACAGGACCCACACGTTTTTTTGAACAGAGGTTGAAGATGAAGGCCAGCTGGGCTGGGCCTGGCTATTTCTCACTTTTTGCACCCCTGATTTGCTTCTCACACCCCATTGGCCCATTTAATCTATTTTTGTATATCTTTCATTTCTTTTTTTAATTTCTGACTTTATTTTATTTTTCTAAACTTTAAAAATTACCAAAAATATTTTATTTAATTTTCACATTTTATTTTATTTTTATTATTATTTTTTAGACATAGAAACAATTATTAAATAATATATACATTTATTTTCTTAATAAAAAAAAACTTATGAATACTACAAAAAATACTATATTTGTTTATTTTTATTATTTATATACTTAAATAATATTTTTCTAACATATTTTTATTTTTTGACATTTGTATATATTTTTATTTTATTGTACATAAATAAATAATACATAATATATATACTTTCTTAAAACAAATTAGGGTTTCCACCCTTAATAAAAATAATATTTTTCTTATTTTTGATACATTAAATATTTCATTTTTACATACATAAAAATAATACAAAAAAAAAACATTTTTTTATGCATATTTATAATATATTGCATATTTATTTAATTGTCCATTTAAATATTTGCTTATTTATTATTTGAACAAAGAATTCAATTTGGTTGTAATAATTTTAGGGTTTTAATTTCTTGCAAATAATCCCTTATTCAAAATTGTATCCCCTCCCCCCCCCCCCCCCCCCCATATCAATGTTGTAATAGCTTAGATTACTTGTACGCATATATTGCTTTCAAATATGCCATGATAGAGATTAGGGTTTGTATGCAATATCCAAAATCAAAACAAATAGCTAGACCTAATACAAGATATAAAAGCATGTAAATTGACAACACAATGCACACATGCACCCCTAGGGCTTCATCCACTTGTTGCCTTTAAAATGGCCATGGTATGCATGTTGAGTATCTTGGCAAAATAAAAACAAAATAAAAAGATCATAGTCCCTCGATGACGCTATCTTGGTTACCTATACAAAATGATCTAGTCCCTCATACAAAAAACTTGCTAAGATATCTAGCACAATTACTATCATGGTCAATACGATGACCCGTGCCTGTCCCGTTTAACATCCAAACACAAGTTTGTTTACCAAATGCAATGGTAAAACAACAATGTGAAAGGGTTAAAAATGTGTAGGAAAGATCTTTGAGTAGATAGGGTAGACAACTCTTAGTTACTTGATCAAAATTTGCAAAACATCCTTGCTATTTTCAAACACACTTCAAAACACACAATTTCAAAACATTTTCCCAAAACAAACTTTCAAACATTGCAACATTTTTCAAAAGACAAAACACCTTTGTATACATTCAAACAAGAATCATTACAAAGGTTGCCACAACGATGGCCTCTTTTCAAAATACTTTTCAAACCACACACAAAGCACCATTTCAAACAATTGAAAAGCAAAAGCAAGTGATCTAAAACAAGTAACTAAGAGCCCATGGAAAACCATGGATGAAAAGGGTGCTAGCACCTTCCCATTTCATAATCTACCCCCCGAACCCAAGAAAACATCTCAAAGGTCTTTCCTGTATTTTTTGACCTTTCCTTTGGATAAATAAAAAGTCAGTGGCGACTCTTGCTAAACCGAAACATTTGCAAACACAAACACGAAACCTCAAGTCAGTTCTCCCACCGCATCACAGAAATCAACTGGTGTTTTGAATCTGGGAAGAAGGTTCCCAGGGCCATCCAGACGGACCCTAGACTTCGCAACATCATCAGGTGAAAAGGATAATCAAGAAGGGAAAAACAAAGAAGTGACTGACCATTCAGAATCTGAAGAGGAAGAATAGGATAATTACTCTGAGGAGCAATATCCTCCAGCTGATGAGAAGTACAAACATCTGGAAGAGCGTCTAAGTGCAATGGGGATTCAGAAAGTGCCCGGGATGGACTTTGAAGAGCTGGGTTTGGTGTCTGAGATTTTTATTCCACCAAAGTTCAAGGCACCAGTGTTTGCTAAGTACGATGGGTTTTCGTGTCCCAAGATGCACCTCTGATATTATGTGAGGAAGATACAGCCTCACACTACTAACAGAGATTTGTGTCCACTTCTTTCAGGAGAGTCTATCTGGGACTCAGCTAGATTGGTTCTATCAACTGGAGAGGGCCAATATCCATAATTGGGAAGACCTGGTTGCTACTTTTTATAAACAATATCAATATAACACAGACCTTGCTCCCACTCGTACTCAACTCCGGAGTCTGGCTATGGGTTCGAACGAGGGTTTCAAAGACTACGCTCAGAAGTAGAGGGACTTAGCAGGAAGAGTCCAGCCTCCCTTGTCTGACAGAGAGCTAGTTGACATGTTTCTAGGTACCATGTCCGGTCCTTTCTTTAATCATATAATTGGAAGCTCCTCAACCGGCTTCACTAAATTAATCTTGACCAAGGAGAGAGTGGAAGCAGGTATTAAGAGTGGGAAGATCCAAAAGGACGTATCCTCCAGTGCCGTGAGAAAACCATTCATCGGGAAGAAAGAGGTTGGTGATGTGTACCATCCAAGGAATCAGGACAGAACTGAACACCGTCCAACGGTAGGGGCCGTCATGATCCCTAAGCCTGCACCTACTCAACAAAGGAACAACCAGCCTAGAGCGGAAAGACCAGTAAGACAATTTACCCAGATAAATATGACGCTGTCCCAAGTCTTGCCACATTTGTTGAGATCTAATCTGGTAACTTTGAAGGAAGCCCCGAAGAATCCCAACACCGCCTCTCCTCATTACAACCCTAATGCTCGTTGTACTTACCATTCAGAAAGTCCAGGCCATGATACCAACAACTGCTGGGCTTTGAAAAACAAGGTGCAAGACCTTCTCGAGGCAAAAGAAATTGAATTTGATGCTCCTGAGATCCCAAATGTGATCACCGCTCCTATGCCCAAGCATGGCCGTGATGTTAACGCTGTTGAAGATGATGTGTTTGTTACTGTTGTTGATGAGCTTGTTACTCCTCTCCTGACCGTCAAGAGGAACCTGTTGAAGGCCGGTTTATTTCTGGGTTGTGGCGAAGGCTGTCACCTCTGTTTATCCCTACCAACTGGTTGTCATTTATTGAAAGTAGGTGTCCAGCGCCTGATGGATGACAAAGAGATTTTGTTTGAAAAGACTCTCGTTCCAACCATTTCTTACAAGGATGTTTCAATAGTAACCATTTCCGCCAATCCTTCCAGGGTCTCCACCAAAAGACCCGTTAGGATTACATCTGTTCTGAAGGTGACTCCACTGATAATTACTATGCCAGGGCCGATCCCGTACTCCTCAGATAAAACTGTCCCGTGAAACTATGGGGGTGATGTCTACTATCACGATGTCAAGCAGGATTGGCTGGCTGATGAAGACTCGATTTTTGAGAAGGTTGACTCCGACATCAGCAACATTGTGGGAACCAGCAAAATAACCCGAAGTAGAAGAGTATTCTCCCCTGAGATTGCTCCTCCGAAAACTGTTACCAGTCCTGTGATCATCCCTGCTTTTGTTCCCACTACTACAGTTCCTATGATTATCCCTACTGACGCCCCTATCACCGAGTCAATCGAGACTCGGGGCAAAGACACTTTGGTTGAACATGTCCGGATGAAGGCGCAATAAGTATCTATCCCAGAGGCCTCCAAGAAGGAGATGAAATAAATTCTAAAAATTATAAAGAGAAGCGACTACAATGTAGTCGAACAGCTAGGGCAGACCCCTTCAAAGATCTCTATGCTAGCTTTATTGTCGTGCTCTGAGGCTCATGCGAAGGCCTTGGTGAAATTTCTTAAAACTACCCATGTGCCACAAGAAACCTCTGCTGACCAATTCAAAGACTGTGTGGCCAGTTTAACAGCTGATAACGGTCTGGGCTTTTCTGATGCTGACCTAACACCTAGAGGGAGGAAACACAATGAGGCGTTGCATGTCTCTGTCGAATGCAGGGGCATAACTTTGGCCCATGTCCTAGTTTATACTGGTTCATCTTTGAATGTGCTGCCTAATAAGGCTCTGGATAGACTAGACTGTGAAGGTTTAACCTTAAAACCCAGCAACATAGTGGTAAGGGCCTTCGACGGTTCGAAGAGAATGATGCATGGGGAGGTGGACATTCCCATAAAAGTTGGAACTCAGACCTTTGATTCAACTTTCTATGTAATGGATATTCTCCCTTCCTATTCCTGTTTATTGGGTCGACCTTGGATTCATAACGCTGGTGCCGTCACCTTTACATTACATCAGATGTTGAAATACCCAACCAAGGGAAAAATCATCACTATCCATGGAGAGGAGGAATATATGTTCAGTCACCTGAACTCCTTCAGATACATGTAAATGGATGGTGAATTCATCGAAACTCGGTTTCATCATTTCGAGGAAGTCCCACAAACAGTGGCAGTAACCAAGACTGTTTCCCAAGTCCCGAAGATTACCAGACCTTCGTTAAAGATGGCTTCTTTGAAAGATGCCAAGGAAGTAGTCGAAGAAGGTGGGTGTACTATTTGGGGCCAACTCCCTATATCCCCTACAAGTCTAACAAATTTTGTTTGGGTTTTACTTTAGGAGCCCAGAAAGTTGTTCGTCGTGCTCGTGTCGGGAGACCACCTTTGCGGATCAGCAACCATGGAGTCAACACAGTAGATGATAGTGATGATGGTTGTGACCTGGAAGAATGGATTTTCCCAACTATCAGCGGAGGACTCAACAATTGGGAAGCCAAAGATTTTTTCCCAATTACTTTTATCCAACAGTAATTGTCTTTAAATTTTTGTCGGACTTGTAATAATTAAACAATTGAGACTTTTAAAACCTTGTGTCTTACCCAAGGCACAACGGTCCATTTGTAAGGGTTGTTACTACATTTTCATATGTCATCAATGAATCATGGACGTTTTTGCATGCAAACTTTACGCTCTTTGTTTTTCTTTTTCTACATATTTATTTTCAATGATAGTTATGCTCTCACACACACTCACATATCAAAATGCAGATCCACATCCACTCAGGATCCCATAGGTAACGATTCTGCTATGGCCTATTGTGACTTTGAAAATCTGATCTATCAAGCCGAAGACGAAGGTGGGGAAGATTGTGAAGTGCCAGGGGAACTAGCCAGGTTACTACAACAAGAAGAAAGTACCATACATCCCCACGAAGAACGTGTTAACACGGTTAACTTAGGTACCGAAGAGGAGAAGAAAGAAGTCAAGATAGGAGCCAATCTGGAACCTAGTGTCAAGAAGCACTTAACTCAATTACTACATGAATATGTTGAGGTATTGTCTTGGTCATACAAAGACATGCCAGGACTTGACGCTGATATCGTGGTCCATCGTCTACCGACAAAAGAAGATTGTCCTCCGGTAAAATAGAAAGTCTGTCGCATGCGGCCAAACATGTCAGAGAAGATCAAGACTGAAGTCATGAAACAATTCAACGCTGGATTCTTAGCCGTCACCTCCTATCCACAATGGGCCGCCAATGTTGTTCCAGTGCCTAAAAAGGACAACAAAGTATGCACGTGTGTGGATTACCGAGATTTGAATAGGGCAAGCCCTAAGGATGATTTTCCACTTCCCCATATCGATATTCTGGTTGACAATACCATACAAAATAAAGTGTTCTCATTTATGGATGGTTTCTCAGGCTACAATCAAATCAAAATGGCACCTGATGACATGGAGAAAACGACCTTCGTCATACAGTGAGGCACTTTCTGTTACAAGGTTATGCCATTCGGGTTGAAAAACGCTGGGGCAACTTATTAGCGCGCCATGGTAGCTCTATTTCACGATATTATCCATCACAAAATATAGGTCTACGTGGATGACATGATAGCCAGATCTCAAACTGAAGAGGAACATATTGACCATTTGCAGAAACTGTTTGAAAGGCTAAAGAAATACAAGCTAAGGTTGAACCCGAATAAATGCACATTTGGAGTGAGGTCTAGTAAACTCCTAGGCTTCATCTTCAGCGGTAAAGGTATCGAAGTGGACCCTGCCAAGGTGAAATCCATACAAGAAATGCCTGCTTCTCGCACCGAGAAGGAAGTCAGAGGATTCTTAGGACGGCTAAACTATATCGCCAAATTCATTTCTCACCTAACCGCTACTTGTGAACCAATCTTCAAATTACTGAAGAAAGATTAAGTAGTCAAATGGAATGATGAATTCCAAGCTACCTTCGACAAGATCAAAGAGTACCTTCAAGAGCCTCCTGTTTTGATGCCGCCAGTCGAGGTAAGACCTTTGATCATGTATCTAACTGTCTTGGAAAATTCAATGGGGTGTGTGCTGGGGAAGCATGACGAGTCTGGCCGAAAAGAGCATGCAATATACTACCTGAGCAAAAAGTTTACCGACTGTGAAACAAGATATTCACTGCTCGAGAAAACTTGCTGCGCTCTGGCATGGGCTGCTCGCCGGCTAACACAGTATATGTTGACCCATACTACCTTGTTGATATCCAATATGGATCCAATTAAATACATATTTGAGAAGCCTGCCCTCTCTGAGAGAATAGCAAGATGGCAAATGATCTTGACTGAATACGACATTCAATACACTACCTGTGATACGGTAGCAGAACCAGACTGTTTTAGGAAAATGTTGGTTTGCGTTTTGCGTTTGTGTTCGCAAAATGTCGCGGTAAGTAAGAGTCGCCACTGACTTTTATTTTATCCAACTGGAAAGGAAAAAAAACACAGAAAAATTCCTTTTTCGAGATTTTGAGCACGGGGGGTAGATTATAGAAAGGGAAGGTATTAGCACCCTTTCTATCCGTAGTTTTCTACGGGCTCTTAGGTATTTGCTCATCATTTTAAAATTGCTTGTGTATGTTTGTTTTGAAAAGTTTTTGTTTTTCTTCGTTTTAACCCTTGTTTCTGTCTTCAAGAGTGTTACGAAGTTGTTTTGAAAACTTTGTTTGAAAAGAGTGTAAGTGTGGAAAAGTTTGTTTTGAGCAAGTACCTACTAGCATCTACCTACTCGAAAAAAAGAATGTTTCTGTTCTTGTTTCCTTTAGACAGCGCTATCCCACTATTAGTGAGTAGGTAGCACCGTTGTTGGAGTTGTAAGGTTCAATTCGAAAGGGACGTACGATCACTAAAGCAATGTTAGGACGTCTTAGTAATAACCCTAGTGTCTTAAGGTCATATTCGAGGCAACATTTCCGAGGCAAAATTTCCGAACGGGACATTTGATCTTTGTTTAGACAAGAGAGCGACCACTAAAATACCCTATACTTAATGATCATTTACCGAAGGCAACCGAAGTGAGAGTATATCCTAGTAGTGTGCATGTGCGAGTGATTAGATTTCAAGTTATTATCTTTGCACATTTAGGGTTTGCTAACCATTTTAAATTTATCACACATTCTTGTCATGCAATCCTATTATCATACATCTAACAGTTAATATTTGCAAAAATTAAAATGCGGGAAATAAAGCTACGCTATTACAAGGCTTCGGGGAGGGGGATTAATTACATAGCCAAAACCTGTAAAAATGATAAATAAAAGAAAAATCCTAATTAAACTATTACATCCCATGAGCAGTTACATCAATATTGTAAAAATAAATAAACGCGCGCGATGAAACGAGAACTAAAGAAAATTAGGGTTTTGACTCCGTCTAACCTAATTAGAAGAAAAGTCATTTTTTGATTGTTTTTTATTATTTTAATAAAATAAGGTTTTAATTAAATATGATACAAACATAATAACTAATTAAATTAAATTAAGAAAAATATTCAATTTTGACCTATTTTTATGTTTTTGTTATTTTGAGAAAATAAAATAAAAATTAAATTAAACAAAACCCTAATTTTCTAATTTATTTTAATTTATTTACAAAAGGTTAAAATTTCCCTAAAATTAAATAATTTGATTAAATTAATTTTGACAAAAAAAAACCTAAGTTCTAATTTGATGAAAATTGATTTTTATGAGTTTTTGTAAAAAAAAGAATTAAATTTGTGTTAGAAAATAATCAAAATAATTAAATAAAAGAAAATATAAAAAGAAAAGAAAGAGAGAAATGAGGCCTGGTGTCAAAATAGAAAGGGAGGTGCCAATTTGATTTCTGGCCCAATAGGCCTTGGTCCAAGGTTGACCTTCATGATTCAATGTTGCACGTTGACTAGGGAGCATCATGGACCTCCAATGAATGGGCGTGAGATCTGGCCTTTTGGAGATCTAATGAGTGAACATTGATGGCATATGGTGGACCTCATGATGCCTGGAGTACTGGATCTGTAAAGAATAATTGAGAAAAATTTAAAATGTTGGAGGCAGGGGTCGAATCCCTGACCTCATGCCTGTAAGGCCTTAACGCTCTCCTTGGCTACCACTGGGCCACTTGAATTCATTTGTTAGCATATGAAGCAATAACAATAAAATAAAAGAACAATGCCAGTTATAAAACACGTGCCAGAATTCAAACGGGAAAATGGGGTGGTGCCACGCAATCCTTCTTCTTCCTCTCTCAGTTGGTAAAAGTCAAGGACTAAAAGTCCGTAGCTATAACCCTGCGTGTTTCCAGAATCACCTACAGGCATGATAAATAAAAACTAATGCTACAGACCAATTCGTCTTGGCCTTGTGAAGATCATGGCATCCCTCTTTTGGGCCAATTCACCTGCATAAGAAAACCCTAAAAACAAAACCTAAACCCTAACAATGGTGGATCTCAGTATAGCTAACAAAAATGTAATTAATTGTTACCATTAGCTTGCAAACATGATAAGGATTACAAATATGTCATTGAAACATGATAAATATGCAAGGATAAAGAGATTCGATTTTGAAAAGAATGACAAACCGTGGGGGTTATGGAGGCGGATTCTGGGCACGAAAACTCTTGTTGGTGATTGGTATAGACTCCTTACACACCCAGGAAGCAAATGAGATAGCTTGGAAGTCTTGAAAATGCCTGGAACTATGAAATCAAATTACCACTTTTTCTTGATTTTTTGAAAGTTGTTCTTCACTCTACACGCCTCTAACCCTTGTGCATTTGGTCTGCAAATGTTCTATATATGTCCTTGAGTGAATTAGGTTTACAAGTTTGCTCTAAATCTTTTTCAATTATGGTCATTGATCAAGATTTGATTCTCATGTAAATCTTTCCAAAATAAGCCAAAAACCAATCTTTTTGTGTACAAACATGCCTTGCACGATTTGATTTCATTGCTAGCTATATAAGAGACCTGAAATATGCACAAAATCTCAAGGTTTAAATGATTTTGATATTTCCATGATTTTATTTTGATTTAATTTGATTTAATTGAAATAAAAATCAAAATAAATGGCAAAAATAAAATAAAGGCAAGTGGGAAGGATCATGGGTCGTGGACCATGTTACAAACTCAAGACAAGTACAAAAAGTTTGGCCCATTTGACATAAATTGCAATTTGAGGCACTTTTGACTTTTGGCAATTTTGCAAAAAAGGTCAACTTCACCAATGCATAACTTCTTCAATTTTGACTCTATGAAGGTGTTCTTGGACTTTCCAGAAAGCTTGAGATGTACTCTAAGCAACCTTTTTAGTATCATCTCAATTGATTCTTCCATGTTCATGTATGAAGCTTTGACAAAAAAGGTGTTTTTGTTGACTTTTCAAAGTGACCTATAATGTCCAAATTCATAACTTCTTGTGAATGCATATTTTGAACTTAGGAGCTGAAGATGAATTGTAGGGAATTTCATCCTCTTCAAAATGAGCTTTGGATGGGTCATTTCGAATAAAGTATGGGAAAGTTATGTTTGGTCAAAGTTGAGTTGACTTTTCCTGCAAAACCCTAATTTGAGGTAGACTGCCTTAGAAGAGGGTTTGTCTGGTCAACCCTTGGACTTCCTTGAGCAATTTGAGGATCTAACTTGAAATGTTTTGATAAATATGGGAGGTCAAATTTTGGGGTACAACAGGTGCCCCTGTTCAATCTTCTTAAACCTGAGGGTGTAGATTGGCTTGCCTGCCTTTCGTGATCCGAAGGTGGAAGATGATTGAACACTAGAGTGCCCAAGAAATTTGCACTCGCATGAAGTGGTGCTCGCCTTGCAATGTCGGGAATGGGCTTATAGATTCCATTTGGAGATTGATGACGGAGGATGGGCTTAAAGATGCCATCTGAATGAGTGTCGGTCGCATAAGAGATTCCTTTACGAGAGCCCGTATTCCTGTTGTTGAGGAAGATTTCGCTGGGGAATGTTGATCTTTGTCTTGAGGAAAAAGTTGAATTTTAGGAGCTTCCGTCGTCCGTTATTCTACTGGGGAATCGTCTCTTGGTCGAAGAGGTGAAAATGAACTACTATCTGGTCGTGATCCAGGCTTCATAGTGATAAGATCGACTGCTATCTGGTCATATTCCAGGCTTTACAATGACTTACTGGGGAGATGAGATTAAACTTGCTATCCGGTTGTAATCCAGGCTTTGCAATTTCTCAATTCTTATCTGGTCGTAATCCAGGCTTCAGAAGGAATTAAGTTGTTATCCGGTCGCATCCGGTCTTCAACTTGAATTTAGGGCACACTAATATCCGGTCGATCCGGGCTTCTTAGTAACTGTCCAGGTAAACTGTTATTTGGTCGAAATCCAAGCTTCGCAGTGTCTTTTACCACTATCTGGTCGTAATCCAGGCTTCACGATGTTTCATACCATTATCTGGTCGAATCCAGGATTCATGGTGTCCTGTACTGCTATCTGGTCGATTCCAGGCTTCATAATACCTTACTTCTTATCTGGTCGAAATCCAGGCTTCAGAAGAAATCAAGTGGTTATCCAGTCGCATCTGGGCTTCCATTTGATTTTAAGGCCTACTAATATTCGGTCGACTCCGGGCTTCATAGTAATTGGCCGGATAGACTACTATTTGGTCGAAATCCAAGCTTCGCAGTGTCCCTTACTATTATATGGTCATAATCTAGGCTTCAGCGTCTTTTACCGCTATCTGGTCGTAATCCAGGCTTCACGATGTCTCATACCATTATCTGGTCGAATGCAGGCTTCATAGTGTTTGGAGAAATCAAGATATTATCCATTCGAATCCGGGCTTCATAACTTGTATTAAAAATATCCCACTATCTGGTCGACTCCAGGCTTCGTAGTATTCTTGGCTGCTATCTGGTCGTAATCTAGGCTTCACAATGTCTTGTACCATTATCTGGTCGAGTCCAGGCTTCA
Organism: Vicia faba; assembly: GCA_948472305.1. NCBI lineage: Eukaryota > Viridiplantae > Streptophyta > Magnoliopsida > Fabales > Fabaceae > Vicia > Vicia faba. Next base: position 1,731,858,236 of record OX451736.1, on the reverse strand, counting down.
TGGTGTCTTGTATTGCTATCTGGTCATAATCCAAGCTTCATAATAACTTGTTAAGCTATTATCCGATCGATTTCTGGGCTTCACGGCTTGTGTTTATGATATACCACTATCTAGTCGAATCCAGGCTTCATGGTGTCCTCGTAATGTTATCTGGTCGTAATCCAGGCTTCACAATAACTTGCTGGGGATTAAACTATTATCTGGTCGAATCCGGGCTTCATAGCTTAATAATAAACCACTATCTGGTCGATTCCAGGCTTCGCGGTATTTTGATACCGTTATCTGGTCGTTCTCCGGGCTTCACAATGTGATGGAGAAATCAAGATACTATCCGGTTAGATCCGGGCTTCATAGCTTGAACTGGAATAGAAATCTTTAGCATTGATTTGACTGAACCAGAGAAAAACCTATGAGAATTTGGATTATACTTTTCCCTGAAAGGTAAAGCGTTAGTCGTATGTAATGTCATGATGTATGAAATGTATTGAGCAATGATGTTCTCAAAATAAATGAGATTGTGTTGTATGATGCTTATGCACATGTCATGATGTATGGATATGCAATGTTTTTATGATATTCTCTAACTGGGGAAAATAAATCTTGGACTGCTGCTGGAGAGTGCAAGGAGTTGAATTCTTCGTTCTCGCTAGGGATAACGATCAAAGATGATTTGAGAATAAATTGGCTGGAGAATAACTCGGCTAGAGAATAAACTGGCGAGAAAATGGCTTTGTGGGGAAGAGATACTCTACTAGAAGATCTGCTGATTTGGAGAAATAACCTCGGCTGGGGATGAATTACTGTTGTTGGCGATAAAGAACTCTGTTGGGGATTGAGTTTCTTCTTGTGGAAGAAATAAACTCCACTGGGGATAGTCTTCCATTGTTGGCGATATATGAACTCTGCTTGGGGAGAATTACCATCACTATCTTTGGGTGCTTCTTACTCGGCGGGGAGTGTACGCACCCTTAGTCACATTCTCCAGCTAGGTCTATCCTTGCACCTGGTGGCTAGAGCAACCGTAAGGTTTGGACATTTCTCGTTTGCCCCTGTTCCTGGAATTACGAGTAATCATCTTTTGTTTCGCATGTAAATATTTATGAGCAACAATTATTTTCAAATGCATATATCAAAAATGAATCATTGGACGTTCTTGTAAAACAAAACAGAAAAAGAAAAACAATTTAGAATTTTGTTGTAAATTGAATTGTATTGATTTCGAAGTTGGCCTGTAATAGGAGTTTTGTACAAGAGGCTGACGTCCTAGTAAGAGAACGCCGCCGAAAGATGGAAATTATACAATTTGTAAAAAACAAAGAACAACAACTATGTGAACAATCCCACTGGGTTCCAACTCTACTATTTCCTTTATATCTTCGAGCGTCTCATCACTTTGCTACTTGGTTGAAGGTAGATCAGATTGATCGGCACCGTCCGAGCTTGATAGCCGATACCGAAGTCTGGTTGCAAGATGATCCAATGAGACATAGTGTTACGCTTTGATCCCTAATTTTTGCCTGGACCGCCCTTTCGGGTTTTCAGTCCACCGGGATACCCTTTTTTTCCCAAGCCGCCTTTTCAGGTTTTCGACTTACCGGGTGTACAATTTTTTTCATTTTCATCCCTTAGTTTTGCCCGAACCCTTTTGGTTCGCCGGGAAGCCCTTATTTTTGCCTAGGCCAGTCAACCTACCGGGTCTTTGATTATGCGTAGTATTTTTTCACTATGTCTGCATTGACGGGGTAAGGAAGGTCATCACCATCCATGGTGGTTAGAATCATAGCTCCTCCCGAGAAAATATTCTTAACCACAAATGGCCCTTCGTACGTAGGGATCCATTTGCCCCTGGGATCACCTTGCGGCAGTATGATGCGTTTGATCACCAGATCCTCGACTTGATACTCTTGTCGTCTGACTTTCTTATTAAATGCCTTGATTATTCGCTTTTGATACATCTGACCATGACAAATAGCAGTAAGTCTCTTTTCATCGATTAAGTTCAGCTGATCAAGCCGGGTCTGGATCCAATCGTCTTCACTCAAACCTGCATCCTTCATAATCCTAAGAGAGGGTATCTGGACTTCAATGGGCAGGATTGCCTCCATGCCATACACCAAAGAGTAGGGTGTTTCCCCTGTCGAAGTCCGTGCTAAGGTACGGTACCCATGAAGAGCGAATGGTAACATCTCATTCCAGTCTTTGTATGTCACCGTCATCTTCTGCACAATCTTCTTGATGTTCTTATTAGCCGCTTCAACAGCCATATTCATCTTTGGCCGGTAAGGAGAAGAGTTGTGATGCTGAATCTTAAAATGTTTGCAGAGCTCAGTGATCATTGTATTGTTGAGATTTGTACCGTTGTCCGTAATGATTCTCTCCGGTACACCATATCGACATATCAGATTGTGTCGGATAAACCGCGCTACGACATTCTTGGTTACTGTAGCAAAAGAAGCTGCCTCAACCCACTTTGTAAAATAATCAATTGCTACCAGGATGAAATGATGCCCGTTAGACGCAGTAGGTCTGATCTCGCCTATCATATCGATGCCCCACATTGCAAAAGGCCAAGGAGCCGTCAAGACGTTCAGAGAAACTGGAGGTACATGCACCTTATCAGCATAGACTTGGCACTTATGACAGGTCCGAGAATGCTGATAACAATCGGCTTCCATAGTAGACCAATAATATCCTGCCCGTAGGATTTTCTTTGCCATAGTATGTCCACTGGAATGAGTTCCGAAAGTATCCTCATGTAACTCTGCCATAATCCTTTCTGCCTCGTTCTTGTCCATACACCGCAGTAAGGTTGAATCATGATTACGCTTGTAAAGGATACCATTACTGATGAAGAACTTCACCGCGAATCTCCTAAGGAACTTCTTATCATTAACAGATGCACCCTCGGGGTACTCTTGAGCCTCGAGATACCTTTTTACCCCGTGAAACCAAGGTTTATCTCCTACCTCTTCAGTCTCAATTTCACAGAAATGTGCGGGTTCGTATAACCTCTCAATGCTAATCTGGAGAGCTTCATTGTCCCACCTGACTTTAAACATAGAAGACATGGCAGCTAGCGCGTCCGCTAACTAGTTCTCTTCTCTCGGAAAGTGTTCAAAGGTTATCTCCTCGAAGTGTGGGAGCAACATCAGTACATATTCTTTGTAAGGAATGAGATTTGGGTGTTTCATATCCCACTCGCCTTTGATCTGACTGATCACCAGAGAATAATCTCTGAATACACTTAAGAACTTAATCCTTAGGTCAATAGCTACTCGAAGGCCCAGGATGCACACTTCATACTCCGTCATATTGTTGGTGCAGTTAAAACATAATCGGGCGGTGAATGGAGTATGACAGCCTTTAGGAGATATGGTCAGGGCGCCAATGCCATTACCCAATGCATTTGAGGCTTCATCAAAATACACAGACCATCGGGATCCTTCCTCAGGTCCTTCATTCGGCCCAGGTTCTTCACAGTCGATCACCAACATGATGTTCTCATCCAGGAATTCGAAATTAATGGATTGATAATCATCCACGGCCTGATGCACCAAATGATCTGCCAACACACTTCCATTGATTGCTTTTTGGGTTATGTATTGGATGTCATACTCAGTTAAGATCATCTGCCATCTTGTTATTCTTCCGGACAAGGCAGGCTTCTGGAAGATATACTTGATTGGGTCCATCTTTGATATTAATAGGGTGGTGTGAGTCAGCATATACTGTCTCAGCCGGCGAGCAGCCCATGCCAAAGCGCAACAAGTTTTCTCGAGCAATGAGTATCGGGTCTCGCAGTCGGTAAACTTTTTGCTAAGGTAGTAAATAGCATGCTCTTTTCGGCCAGACTCGTCATGCTGCCCCAGTACACACCCCATTGAATTATCTAGTACGACCAAGTATAATATTAAAGGTCTTCCTTCAACTAGAGGCATCAGAATAGGTGGCTCTTGGAGGTATTCCTTGATCCTTTCAAAAGGGGTCTGAAATTCATCATTCCATTCTACCACTTGATCTTTCTTCAGCAACTTCAAGATTGGCTCACAAGTAGCAGTCAGATGTGAAATGAATCGGGCAATGTAGTTCAGACGTCCCAAAAATCCTCTAACTTCCTTTTCCGTTCGGGGAGCTGGCATCTCCTGTATAACCTTCACCTTTGCGGGATCCACCTGAATACCTTTATCACTAATGACGAAACCCAACAGCTTACCAGACCTTACCCCGAAGGTGCACTTGTTTGGGTTTAACCTCAGCTTGTACATCTTCAACCTGTCGAACAGTTTCTGGAGATGGTCAAGGTGTTCTTCTTCAGTCTGGGACCTTGCAATCATGTCATCAACGTAAACCTCAATCTCATGGTGAATTATGTCGTGGAACAAAGCGACCATAGCGTGCTGATACGTTGCCCCAACATTCTTCAACCCGAAAGGCATTACCTTGTAACAGAAGGTGCCCCACTGTGTAACGAAATTTGTCTTCTCCATGTTCTCGGGAGCAATCTTAATCTGATTGTAACCAGAAAAACCATCCATAAAAGAGAAGACCTTATGTTGTGCGGTGTTATCGACCAAAACATCAATGTGAGGCAGTGGGAAATCATCCTTAGGGCTCGCCCTATTCAGATCCCTATTATCTACAAACATCCAAACCTTACCATCCTTCTTCGGCACCGGAACAACGTTCACAACCCACTGTGGATAAGAAGTAACAACTAGAAACCCGACGTCAAACTGTTTCATGACTTCAGCTTTGATTTTCTCAGACATCTCAGGACGTATACGGTGAACCTTCTGCTTTACCGGAGGACAATCTTCTTTAGTTGGCAGGCGGTGTACCACAATGTCAGTGTCTAAACCAGGCATATCTTCATAAGACCAAGTGAAGATCTCAACATAGTCGTGTAACATCTGTATTAAATGCTGCTTGACACTAGGCTCCAGATTTGCACCTATCTTGACCTCTTTCTTGTCTTCCTCCGTACCCAAATTCACTGATTCCACTGGCTCTTCATGAGGCTGTATGGCCCTCTCTTCCTGTAGTAACAGTCTATCAAGTTCCCCAGGCATTTCACAATCATCCTCACCTTCGTCCTCGACTTGGTTGATCGGATTTTCGAAGTCATAACTGGCAGTAGCAGAATTGTTATAAATGGGATCCAGAGTGGATGTGGATCTGCATTATGATATGTGAGTGTGTGTAAGACAATAGTTGTTTTGATAAAGTGCAAGATAGAAAAAGAAAAACAAGGAGCGCAAAATTTGTAATGCAAGAAAACGTCCAATGCTTTATTGATGATATATGGAAATGACAGATAATAAGCCCTCACAAACAAAGCCAAAGTGCCTCGGGCAAGGCACCAGACCGTAAAGTTTCAAACTGTCTATTACAAATCTGAAAACAAAAGTCTACTACTATGTAATAAAAGAAACGGGCACGAAGTCTTTTGCCGTCCAGTTGTTCAATCCACCATTGGTAGTCGGGTAGATCCAACTGTCGAGATCTGACTCTTCTTCATCATCCTCAATTGCATTCACTCCCTGATTACTGATGTGCAGAGGAGGTCTTCCAATCCGCACGCGCCGAACAACCCTTTGAGCCTCTGCAGCAAAGCCCAAACCAAACTTGTTAGTCTTGTGTGTGAAATCAGGGAGCTGAACCCAATTTGCACACCCACCTTTTTCAATTACAGCCCTGGCATCCTCGAGGGAAGCCATCTTCAATGGAGGTTCATCAATAGCAACTTCAGTTGACGCAGAGTCTTGGGGACCTCTTCAATGTTCTGACAAGGGGTTTCGATGAATTCCCCGTCCATCTCCACATAGCGAAAGGAATTGAGATGACTCACCATGTACTCTTCCTCACCTTGTACCGTGACGATCTTCCCCTTTACAGGATATTTCAACATCTGATGGAGCGTAGAAGTCACTGCCCCAGGCTTATGAATCCAAGGGCAACCCAGCAAGCAAGAATAAGATGGTCGAATATCCATCACATAGAAAGTAGATGCAAAAGTCTGAAAGACAACTTTAACAGGGGCGGTCCACCTCCCCGTGCACCATCCTTTTTGACCCATCGAAAGCTCTAACCACAATATTACTCGGCTTCAGAATCAAACCTTCACAGTCCAGACGGTCTAACACTTTCTTTAGCAAAACATTCAATGAGGACCCAATATCCACCAGTACATGGGCCAGAGTAGTGCCCCTGCACTCGATCGAGACATGCAAAGCATCATTGTGATTTCTTCCTTTGGCAATCAGATCTGCGTCTGAGAAACCCAACCCGTTGTCGACAGTCAAACTAGCTACGCAGTCCTTAAATTGATCGACAGAGGTTTCCTGCGGCACATGCGCATTTTTTAGGAAAGAAATTAAAGCCTTTGCATGGGCTTCCGAACACAATAATAAGGACAACATGGAGATTTTTGACGGGGTCTGCCCCAGCTGCTCGACTACGTTGTAGTCACTCTTGATAATTTTCAGAATCTCCTCTATCTCCTGCTTAGAGGTTTCTACAATGATCTTCTTAGGCGCCTCTGTCTGGGCAGGCTCACCTGTGATTTCTTTGCCCCGAGTGTCAGATGACTCGGTGATAGGGGTGATAATTGGAACAGGAACTGGGACAGCAGCTGACGTACTAGCAGATGGAATGGAAACAGGTTTATGAACAGCCGAAGGGGAAATCTCAGGAGAGAAGAGTCTTCCACTTCTGGTGACCTTGCTAGTCCCGAAAATATTGCTGATATCAGCGTAAACTTATTTAATTTTTAAGTCTTGCTTAACTCCATGGTAATACACATCGACCCCACAGTGCCAAGAGACAACCTTATCCTAAGTGTATGGGATAGGACCAGGAATAGTAATGATTAATGGAGCAATTCTTGGAACATATGTAATCCTAACAGGCTTTCTCGAGGAAGCCTTGGAAGGATTGGCGGAAATGGTTATGATGGCAACATCTTCAATCAGAACTAACGGAATCAAAGTCTTACGAACAGGATCTCTTTGTTATCCATCAGGCGTTGAACACCTGATTTCAATAAGTGGCAACCAGTAGGCAAAATTGAACATAGGTGGCAACCTTCTCCATAACCCGGAAATAAACCGGCCAACAATAGATTCTTCTTAACTGTCATTAAAGGGGTAGAAATTTCTTCCATGGAGGTTACAAATAAATCATCATCCACAGCATTTACTCCATAACCATGCTTGGGCATAGAAGCAGTTATGACGCCGGGCTTCTCCGGAGCGTCAAACTAAATCTCTTTAGCTTCAATTAAGTCTTGCACCTTATTCTTCAAGGCCCAACAATTGTTTGTATCATGACCTGGGCTATCAGAGTGATAGGCGCATCAGGCGTTCGGGTTATACAGCGGAGATGTGGTGCTGGGATTCTTCGGGGCTTCCCTCAGAGTTACCAAGTTGGTCTTCAACAATTGTGGTAGAATTTGAGACAAGGTCATATCAAGCCGAGTGTACTGTCTCTGCGGTATCTCCATTCTTTGCTGATTGTTGTGTTGTGGGGCAACGGTGGGTCTTGATATTACTACCGCATTTACTGCTTGACGGCGTTCAGGTCTGCTTTGTCTCCTCGAGCCGTAGAATGCACTAGCTTCTTTCTTACTGGTGAAAGGCCTCTTTTCTGCACTTGATGAAGCACCTTTCTGTATTTTACCACTTTGGATACCAGCTTCTACTCTCTCCCCATTCAAGATCAACTCAGTAAACTCAGATGACGAATTGCCGACCAAATGATTAAAAAATGAACCAGATAGCATCCCTAGAAACATGTCAACCAACTCCCTATCAGACAAAGGGGGTTGGACTCTTCCAGCCAAATCTCTCCACTTCTGAGCATAGTCCTTAAAGCCTTCGCTTACACCCATAGACATGCTCTGAAGCTGAGTACGAGTGGGAGCAAGGTCGGCGTTATATTGGTACTGCCTGTAGAAAGCAGCAATGAGGTCCTCCCAGTTTCGGACATTAGCTCCTTCCAATTGATAAAACCATTCAAGCTGAGTCCCTGACAGACTATCTTGAAAGAAATGTACCCATAAGTTTCTATCAGCAGTGTAAGGTTGGATTTTTCTGACGTACGAGCGGAGATGGAGTTTTGGACATGATACTCCATCGTACTTAGCTAAAACCAGAGCTTTAAACTTATGAGGGATCACCACCCCAGATGCTAGTCCCAGATCTCCGAAGTCCAAACCAGGGATCTTCTGAATCTCCATAGTACTCAGACGGTCTTCAAGTTGTTTGTACCTATCCTCGGCAGGAGGATACTACTCATCATCAAAATCAGTATCATTATCAGAGACCACAGGACTTGGACCCTTTTCTTCCTCTTGGTTCTCTTCTCCTTTGGATGAAAGAGACAGATCAGCATTCTGTCGCAACCTATTTCCAAATCTGTGACCCATATTCAGAAGAACCACCTTCTTCTTCTTCTTCTTCTTCTTCTTCTCCTTCATGATGAGAGTCTTCAAATATTCTTGCCTTTTAGCCAAGTTCAAGAACATCTCCTGGAACTGGGCATTATGTGCCTGAAGAGCTTTGATGGCTTGATCGGTAGGTATTTCAGAAGACATTTCATGCTGAAATAAACAACGAAGGAGATGAGAAACCTGTAATGGTACCTGTAATGATGTGTATGATAATGGAATGCGTATGTAATGATTTCAAAGACCTTGGGAGATTTAAATTTGCAAACCAAGAAATAAACAAACTTTATTAGATTAAACTTGTAAAAATGTTTAACAATTCCTTTAAGGCGTTACAAAAGAAATAAACTGAAAACAAATCTAAACTAGAAAAAGAAAAAATCAGAAATCCCATGGTCGTTTCCCCTTCGTGCTGACGTAGTCATTGATCGTCCTTTCATTCTCAAGTTGCCTCGTGAGCTTCAAGATCTTTCTCTCTTGCTCATGGTACTTTTCTCGGTAGGTAACCCTCTCCTCCTTCAGCTGAATCTAGGATCTCTTCAATGCCCCAAGGTTAGTGGGCATTTATGGATAAAGGACTGTATAAGGAACACCCTCTTCATTGGTAGGCTCCACAATCACTGGCAACATAGCTTCATAGGGCATCCCAAGCATCTGGGCTCGAGCTCAGACCCACTGGAGATAAGGTTGCATAGGGAGAGAAGTCTTTGGTCCTAGCTCTTGAGGGTCAGACCTGTTCACCATGCCCCAAGCTCGTATAAACCTTTGGCGATGCTCATCAATGTCCCCCTTGTAGTCAAAGACAATATCTGTAAGAAGTAGCTCATGAGGACCGTCTCTCTGAGCATGACCGAACTATCGCAAAGCCAAGCAAGGACTGTAGGTTATTCCCCCTCTGATTCCAAGCAACGGGACATTAGGGTATCCTCCACATCGATCAATGACAGCAACCCTTTCCATAGCCTTAAAACTCCAAAGGATGTTTGTATAGGAAAGGGACATTATCCTGTAAGACCATCCTAAACCTTCCTCATTCTTCAACACGAACTTCGGGAGGTGCGAAATAAACCACCTCGCCAGCAGCGGCATACAACACATGAGAGTCCCTCTTCTACGCACAGTACAAGTATAAAGGGCATGCAAGATATCACCCAGAAGAGTAGGCACAAGATTGCGAGACAGGGAGATCTTAACCGCATTCACATCTATGAAGGAATCTGGATTCGAGAAAAGAACCAAACCGTAGATAAGGAAAGCCAAGATGTCTTCAAAAGCCTGAAAGTCCAAGTTATCCCAGAATAGTTGAGCTTGATCCATTAGAAACTTAGCTAAGAAACCTTCAACCCCGCTTCGTGTCTCCCAGTTAGATACCACGTCAGCCCTTTTTAGATGCAGAGCTAAAGCAATGTCTTCGGGTCTAGGAGTCTCTTCCAAACCTGTGACGGGCATCTGCTCAAGGATGGATATGCCTAGTGTTGTACCCCAAAATTTGCCCTCCCATATTTCTCAAAACATTTCAAGAAAAATTCACAAGTCCAACCCGGCGCGTCATATTCAGGTGTTCTTTCGCCAAGATATCTCTGATAACGTATTCTCAAATTCAGGTTCGGCTCAAGAGTCAATTCTTTAAAGAAGGTATCCGAATATGTGAGTTTTCTCGAAGAAATGCGGTGAAAAAGTGTGCTGAAAGTGCAGTTTTTACGCGCTAAAAAATTCATAACTTGAAGATCGTGGCTCGTCTTTAACCCGTTCCGGTGGCCAAAATTCCGTCTTGACGTCATCTATGTTTTCATATCTCACGGCTGGAAGCCAATTTCAATCAGAAAGTCTTCAAAAATATGGATTCATCAAGTATTTTCGTACAGAAAATTTGTGACAGAAGTTTATTTGCGTCATGTTCAGAAAATCATAACTTGGTCGATTTTCATCGTATCGAGCTGGTTCCGGCGCCACAATTTCACAAATTGAGTTGGCTACATTTTCACAGAAGGTATTGAGTTCAAACGGTATTCAAAAGGCCTTCGTTTTTTGCTCAGAGTGCGTGACGCGCTGAAAATCCTGAATGCTGAATAATATTTCATCTGGGCTGAAACTTCGAAAATTCATAACTCGGTCAATTTTTATCGGATTGGGCTCATATTTTTACACAAGGTCACCGACTCAAATATCTACAACTTTTCTTCAAAAGTCGAGACCGGATTATGCTCTGATCAATACCAGTTTTTTATTGAAGAACGTGTCAGAGTCGACACTAGAGCCCAAAATAAGTTTGTCTGAGCTGAAACTTCAAAAATTCATAATTAATTCACCTTTTATCCGATTGAGCCGATTTTCGGACAGGAGTTAGTTCTCGATATCGGCTACATTTTGTTTTCACATTTCAACTTCAAAAATTGCACTTAAGTCCCTGCGATTTAGCCTGGAAAGTGACGAACTCAAGTGAACATTGGAGGCCCAATTGCACATTCAAAGCTCATTTTCTTTACTCTAATTTCCATTATATAATCACATTCTTTTCACACAAACCAGAGAGAGAAAAAAAAACCTTTTGCCACAATGCTTTCAGAATATCAAATTCTTTCAAGAACCCTAAAACCTTGAAATCCTTATTACAAATCTCTCTCTCACTACAAACAAGCCATCCTAGTTACATACCAACATCTCACTACAAACAAGCCATCTCAGTTACAAACCAACATCTCACTACTTCTTCAGTAAGGGTAAGACTGACTTGATCTCCATGATCAAAAGGGCATAAAAGCATTCATGTCACTACTTTTCCAGTAAGGGTAAGGTTGATTTGATCTCCATGATCAAAAGGGTATAATCATTCATACATGCCATATTGACCTAAATATTAAATTTCTTCATATTTATTTGTATTTTATGATATATAGTAATTTATTTAATGTGTTCATGAGATTCAACACTGCAGATTTAGACAGGATCTCATGCAGGTTCATTAAGGAACGTTGAGGTCAAAACACAGATGGCCAAAAGCCAAATGGCCAAAACAGAACAGCTTACACATGACACTAATACATGGCGAGACAGACATCCTGAGAAGGTTAAGAAACGTTGAGGCCAGAATACAAATGGCCAAAAGCCAGAACATAAATGGCCAAAAGCCAAAATACAAATGGCCAAAACAAAACAGTTTACACATGACGCCAATAGCTGTTTCACCCCTCCAATCAGGCTCGTATACTCCTAAACTCTCTCTCTATTTTTATTATTTTCCTTTAATTAATTAATCGTTATTCTTTTTATTAATCACTAACCAATTAACATTTTTTCCTAATAAAATCAAAAACACAAAAAATATTTTATTTATTAAAATTAACTTCATCACTTTTATTTTTGTAAATTAATTAATTTAATCAATTTAGCTTTAATTAGATTTAACTTTTAATATTTTTTGCAATATTTAAAATCAATTTAGAATATTAGGTTTTTATTAGCATTAATTCAATTTATTTTATTTCTTTAAAAACTCAAAAATCCAAAAATATTTTCATTATTTAATTTAATTTAATTGTTCATTTAATTTAATTCCATTTAATTCAAAAATAACCAAAAAAATCACTTTCTTTCAAAAAAGGGTCAAAACCCCAAAAAACTCACATCCGATTTAATTTCCCGCACGCGATCCATTTTTCCATATTATTGTACTTGCTTTCGGAATGTAATAACTTTAATTAGGACTTTATTTATTTATTGCTTTATTTTACTTTCCGCAATTTAAATTAAAGGGTTTGTTTTTGGCGATGTAAATACCCGACACCTTGTAATAGTTTAGATTTAATTTCCCGCAATTTAATTTCCGCACAATATTAACTGTTAGATGTTTGATAATAGGGAATGCATGACAAGATCCAATGTATGAACTTAAAATCAACATAGATAACCCATGACATGTACAAAGATAAAATTAACTGAAAAACAATACACTCGCACATGCCACTCTTAGGGTACGCCTCACTTGGTTACCTCGACGTGGTCATTGAGTATAGGGTGTTTTAGAGGTCGACCTCCTGTCTAAAGATCAAAGTTGCCTCGAAACGGTTGCCTCGGATAAAACGATCTAAGACATTAGGGTTACTGCTAAGGCGTCCTACCATTGCTTTAGTGACCACATGTCCCTATAATCGAATTGACCCGAAAACTCCAACGACGGTGCTACCTACTTCTCAATAGTGGGATAGTACTGTCTAAAGGACATTTACACAGCTTAATTTCTTTTGAGTAGGTAGAGGTTCTTAGATACTTGCTCTTTCAAAACAAAAATACTTTTCGCACTTACACTTTTCTGACAAAAGTTTTCAAACAACACTTCATACACACTTGAGGACAGATACAAGAGTTAAATCGAATTTTTCAAACAAACTTTTTTTCAAAACCCACAAACACAAGAAAAGCAAAACATTTTTGAAAACATAGTGAGTAAGTACCTAAGAGCCCGTGGATAACCACGGATAGAAAGGGTGCTAACACCTTCCCTTTCTATAATCTACCTCCCGAACCGAGAAACATCTCGAAAAGGAATTTTGTTGTGCTTTTGTCCTTTCCTTGTTGGAGAAAATAAAAGACTGTGGCGACTCTTGCTTACCGCGACATTTCGCGAACCAACATTAAAAAACAGTCAATTCTATTTCCACCGATCACAAAACTGGCGACTCTGCTGGGGACACTTTAATAAGTGAGGTGTAGCTTAGGAATATATCACTGTGTTTTCAATTACATGCTATGTATGATTTATCTTTGTGGGCTTGTATCGGAGTTTCATAGATCCTAACCCGGATCTGGGGAATACCCTTTAGGTAAGTAGCAATAAACTGTGAGGGACCTGTCCAGCGTAGACCGACACGGGTGAAGCAGTAGCTACGTTGGTGTGACACCTTGGTCTGTACCGATATCCCTTGTGTTGGAATAAGGATAATATGGGTCTTCTGAGGAGTTATTAAGCACCAGCTGACCTTAGAACCTTAAATTGACCAACTTGGCCATAGAACAGTAGCAGTATGCTACACTCATTGAGACTAAACTCTCGCGATGTTTCCGGCCGCAAGAAAAGGTTGCCAAACTGGAATTATGACCGATCGAGGGTAGTCAGTGATATTGAGATCCTCTAAAACCCGGTTACTATTTTTAGGACAGGTCTTAACCAACTGAAACTGAAAGAGGGTAGTACCTAAACTTCATGCCAGCCTGAAATCTAAGGGTTGTCTTGTGTGACTTGTGTGCCTTCACCATGTTTGCCTTTTGTGAATACTTGTGGTGTGCCTTTACCATGACATCATAACATCATAACATCATAACATTGCATACATCTGGCATAAGGACTAACCCATTTCAAGGATCTCAAGGGTTTGTGATGCAGGTCATGATGAACCAAATGTCTAGCAAGGGGCAAAGATGGTTTATTTTCCTCTAGCCAAGGTTGTTTGGAGATCAAAACATGATAACTTGAGTCAGGGGCTATGACCCACTCGATATGGTGAACCTAACTCTTGAAGAAGACCTCTCAGCAACATGAAGTTCCTTCAATCAAGATACAAAATTCAAATTCTAACAAGTTTCTTTGTTTACCCCACGAGATCCTTGAAAACATTGCATGCATACATACATATCATTGCATAACAGGCCACCCTTTACAGGTTTCTCATGTTCTCGCTGTTTATCTCAGCAATGGCTCTCCAACAAGACAACCAGGATCTTCATACTCAAGAGACTCAGTTCAGGGAAATCTTCCTAAACCTATCCAAGGGGCAGGAAGAGTTGAGAACACTCCTCATGGGGAATTTGGTCAAGAAAAGTTCTGAAGACGATAAGGACGAACGACTGAAACACCTGCAAGCTGAGGTAGATGCAATGAGAACCCAGATGCTGGGACAAATGGCCCTTATCCAAGGTTTAGCTCGGGAGCAAGAAGAGTTGAGAACCATGGTCAACCAGCTTCATCAAGACAGATACAACAGTAGAAAGCAAATAGTCAAGACTGAGGATCAAGTCATTAATCAACTCTCGAGAAGCCAAAGGTTTGGTTTGATGAAGAATAGACCTCTCCAAGTTGCTACTACTTCACAGGTCCAACAAAGACCTTGCCAAGGACAATGGTCTGATAAGAGTAAGCCAAACATGCCCAGGAGGCAATTTACCAAGCTCAACATGCCGCTATCTCAAGCTTTACAACACCTGTTAAGATTGAATCTGGTGACGTTAAGGGACCCTCCTAAGAATCCCAACACAGCCTCCCCAAAGCATAATCTTGATGCAAGGTGCGCATACCATTCCAATAGCCCGGGGCATGATACTGATGGTTGTTGGACATTGAAAAACAAAATTCAAGACCTGATTGACGAAGGAGCTTTGGAATTCACACGGGATGGTCAAACTGAGTTCTTCTGCCAATCCTCCAAGGTTCACCATTTGAAGTAACAAGTCCTGAGCCGAGAAGACTTTTTTTTGTTCATTAGAATTTTCAATTTGTAATTTTCTTTTGATTGTTCAAACATTTATTCATGTCAAACTTTGTTACTTTATTAATGCATTGCATATGTCTGTTTTGAATCAATCCATTCGTATTCACTATATTCAAATTGCTTTCATTTCTTGTGATGTTCAACTCTCGATTAAAAGTTCTAAGCCTTTTGAGGGAGGATGACGAAAACGATACCACGATCTTTACAATATGATTTTGAACAGACCCCGCTAATGAGGTACATGCATTGTTTCAAATCCTAAACAGTGGATTTATAAGGAAGATAATCCCTCGTCAACCCTTTTGAGCCAAAGAAGTTGGAGTTTTTTCTTTTCACAAATTAAAACCCTTAATTATAACCTGGGGCAGGGTAGTTTTCTCAGTTGATCCAGGTGCACAATGAACGACATCAAAGAAGTCCTTCCAAAACAAAAGATGGTGATGGTTCCCTATAATCGTAAGGACAAGCAGTCATTATCTTTCAAAAAACAAAAGCCCAATAAGTCAAAACCTATGAAGGAGACTTGCAAAACTGGGGCATCCCGCTGACTGTAATCACAAAAGAAACAGTTCAGGAAAAAAGACAGGGATAATAAAATAAAAAAGAAAGAGGTCCTACAAACCCTCAACAAAAAGAAAGGATTGCCTATTCAAAAATAAATTGTCAGTATCTGAACCATCACTGGAATATCAGGGCAAAGACTCAAACAAGATAATGCATGATTAGCTGAGTTTAGGATCGAAGAACATCACGAAGAACGGGTGGGTACAAATATACTTTGAGCCTTTATCCTTTGTTTCTTAAACCGTGAACCAGGCCACGTTATAACCCTTAAAAGTCCTAGCTGAAGCATGGGTTAGTTCGAAAGCATACTGTTACAAAAAGTATCCTGACTCCTGTAGGGCTTGCTGTAAAATCCTGAGTTGACATCACATTTTACAAAAATTCACTTGTTTTATTGAAAACTTCATTTTCAAAAAACTTCAAGACAGACATAAGCTTTGCATTCTTAAAATAACATTGTTTGCATATGGCTATTTGTTCGAACAGCAGAGAAATTCGCACGACGAATATCTAGTGAACAAAAAACCTTCTCAATAAAAAGAGTCACCTCAAGTGGAAGAAACACTTCCAACCAAGGGGCAGACATGATCATTGTCCATCATCTGGGGCAGTCAAGTCAAGATTCAAGGAATCTCTCAAAATGCCAAATAGCCAGGGGCAAATCTCCATCTGAGTCACTTGGGGCATTGGACATGAATTCCAGCAACGAATCTTGCATGATCAGACATCTTCTGGTAGTATGGCAACACAAAAATACCGACAGTGACAACTCCCTGCGCTCTGAGAACGTGGACATAGTAAAAAAAAATACTACGCATAATCAAAGACCCGCTAGGTCGACTGGCCTAGGAAAAAATAAGGGCTTCCCGGCGAACCAAAAGGGTTCGGGCAAAAATAAGGGATGAAAATAAAAAAATCTGTACACCCGGCAAGTCGAAAACCTGAAAAGGTGGCTTGGGCAAAAATGGGTATTCCGATGGACTGAAAACCCGAAAGGGCGGTCCAGGCAAAAATTAGGGATCAAAGCGTACGACTATGTCCCGTCATCTCGTCACTTGCCTACCAAAAGAAGATTTGTCAATCGGCAGTTATCAAGCTCCTCATGGGCCTTTTTCTCCCGCAGAAGCTAGGGCAATAAGAATTGTCCGAACTGTACAAGATGCTCTGTCCACCAAGGCACTAGGATAGGTTCAGCTGAAGAGTATGACCAAGATACCTTCACTCCCCAAGAGTAAGACAGTAATGATAGCTCTCCCCACTGAGACTTGCCACTATAAACAAATCAGCCATACTCTCCCCAAGCAGAGTTGGTCTACCATCAGCCCTAAAAAGGCACAGTATCCCCAGCAAGTCAGCAATACTCTCCCCCAAGCAGAGTTGGTCTACCACCAGTCCTAAAAAAGTTGGGTATCCCCAGAAGATCTTAATATTCCCTAGCAGAGTATACATATATTCCTCAGCAAGCATCCCCGGCAGTCTTAATATCCCTCGATGAAATATAAGTTTGTTCCCCGGCGGAATACAAGATACCCTTAGTGGAGCCATTTCCCAACGCAGTCTGAAAAAGCTTCCCCGCCAGAGTTGAATCATCTTCCCCAGTAGATTCTGGAAGCTTGTCCCCTGCAGAGTACAAATATCTATCCCCAGCCATATTCAGAGATTACACCCCACCAGAGTCTAACTGGGTTATCCTCAGCAAATTGTTACAACGGAAAGATCGTCCCCAGCAAAGTTCTTTCTATCCCCCAGCGGAGTTCATCAAAATCCCCAACATGGCTTATCAACGGAATCCCCAGCGAAGTTATCATTAAAATCTCAGCGAAATATCTCTTCCCCAGAGTAATTCCCCGCAGAGTAATCTCTTCATCAAGGTTATTCCCCAACGGGGTTCTTTCCTCCTGCAGGTTTATTCACGCAATCATCTTCGTTCGCCATCCCCAGCAGAAACGAAGGACTCAACTCTATTCTCCAGCAGCTCCGAGATTTATTTTCCCCAGCTAACACATCACATTTTCATACATCATGATACATGCATATACGTATGATATCATACGATCTCATTTTGAGAACATCATGCATTTCATACATCATGACATTGCATACAACTAACTCTTTACCTTTTCAGGAAAGATCGATCAACAGATAAAAGCCATTACCTTTTGAAGTAGCAGTCGTCAAAGATTCCTTCATCATCCGGCTGGGGTAGTAATCGTCCAAGATTCCTTCACCATTCCTGCTGAGGTAGTAATCGTTCTAGATTCCTTCACCATTCCTGCTGAGGTAGTAATCGTCCAAGATTCCTTCATCATCCGACTGAGGTAGTAATCGTTCTAGATTCCTTCACCATTCCTGCTGAGGTAGTAATCGTCCAAGATTCCTTCACCATTCCTGCTGAGGTAGTAATCGTTCTAGATTCCTTCACCATTCCTGCTGAGGTAGTAATCGTCCAAGATTCTTTCATCATCCCGTTGAGGTAGTAATCGTCCAAGATTCCTTCATCATCCCATTGAGGTAGAAGTCACTCAAGATTCCTTCATCATCCCGTTGAGGTAGAAGTCATCCAAGATTCCTTCATCATCCCATTGAGGTAGTAGTCATCCAAGATTCCTTCATCATCCTGTTGAGGTAGTAATCGTCCAAGATTCCTTCACCATTCCTGCTGAGGTAGTAATCGTCCAAGATTCCTTCATCACCCCGTTGAGGTAGAAGTCATCCAAGATTCCTTCATCATCCCGTTGAGGTAGAAGTCATCCAAGATTCCTTCATCATCCCGTTGAGGTAGAAGTCATCCAAGATTCCTTCATCATCCCGTTGAGGTAGTAATCGTCCAAGATTCCTTCATCATCCTGCTGAGGTAGAAGTCATCCAATATTCCTTCACCATCCTGCTGATGTAGTAATCATCCTAGATTCCTTCATCATCCTTTTGGAGTAGCAGTCGTCAAAGATTCCTTTATCATCCTGCTGAGGTAGTAGTCGTCCTAGATTCCTTTATCATCCTGCTGAGGTAGTAATCATCCTAGATTCCTTCATCATCCCGTTGAGGTAGTAGTCGTCCAAGATTCCTTCATCATCCGGCTGAGGTAGAAGTCATCCAAGATTCCTTCACCATCCTGCTGAGGTAGTAATCGTCCAAGATTCCTTCATCATCCTGCTGAGGTAGTAATCGTCCTAGATTCCTTCATCATCCTGCTGAGGTAGTAATAGTCCTAGATTCCTTCATCATCCTGCTGAGGTAGAAATCGTCCCAGATTCCTTCATCATCTATTTGGAGTAGCAATCGTCTCAGATTCCTTCATCACATCATTATCAAAAAAGGCCTTCTCTGGTCCAGTTAAATCAATTCCTAAAGATTTTCCTGATGCAGATCCAGTTGAAGAGATTCCAAGACCTTGTCTGGTCCAGTTAAATCTATTCCTAAAGATTTTTCTGATGTCGATCCAATCAAAGGCCTTCTCTGGTCCAGTTAAGTCGATTCCTAAAGATTTTTCTGATGCCGATCCAGTTGAAGATATTCCAGATTCCTTCCAGAGACAGTTCAAATGTGACCCAGATATGGCGACATTCTAATACTTATTCCAGATTGAATCAAAAGATGATTAGCATAAACCTTTCTTACATTCCAGATCAATACCTGTAACTAGCCAGGAAATATCTTTGAACGATTGATTGTAGATCTATACCTGAAACCAGACAGGAAAGTATCTACATGAAGAGATTGAAGATTAATACCTGAAACCAGACAGGAAAACTATCTTTCTTTATCAAGTCAGAGATTAATACCTGAAACCAGACAGGAAAACCATCTTTCTTTCTCAGGTCCGAGATTAATACCTGAAACCAGACATGACAACTATCTCCTCGACCAACCTTCTTAAGTTCCGGATTAACCTCTGTAACTAGCCAGGAAATATTCGTGGACGATTGATTATAGGTTAACACCTGAAACCAGACAGGAAAACCACCTATATGAACTGGTTGTAGATCTATACCTGAAACCAGACAGGAAAGTTATCTACATGAAGAGATTGAAGATTAATACCTGTAGCAAGCCAGGAAAACTATCTTTCTTTCTCAGGTCCGAGATTAATACCTGAAACCAGACAGGAAAACTATCTCATCGGCCAACCTTTTTCAAGTTCCAGATCAACACCTGTAACTAGCCAGGAAATATCTGTGGACGAAGGATTTTAGATTAATACCTGAAACCAGACAGGATAACTATCTACTTGATCATCATGAAGCAACCCTACGCCGGTTCCTTCTCTTCCAAGATGCAGTTTTACACGGACTCATCATCAGGCAACCCTACACAGGTTCCTCCTTTCAACCTACCAAGTTACAGTTCAGCAAAAAATCTCCATATGGCATCTATAAGCCCATCCTCGACAAGATTCTACCAACAATCTCCAGATGGCATCTATAAGCCCATCCTCCTATCCATCATTTCTCCAAATGGCATCTGTAAGCTCATTCCCGACATCACATTGCTGATACCACACTATGCGAGTGCAAATTTCTGGGCACTTTAGTGTTCAATCATCTTCCATCTTCGGATCACGAAAGGCACGCAAGCCAATCTACATCCTCAGGTGTAAGAAGATTGAACAGGGGCAACTGTTGTACCCCAAAATTTGCCCTCCCATATTTCTCAAAACATTTCAAGAAAAATTCACAAGTCCAACCCGGCGCGTCATATTCAGGTGTTCTTTCGCCAAGGTATCTCTGATAACATATTCTCAAATTCAGGTTCGGCTCAAGAGTCAATTCTTTAAAGAAGGTATCCGAATGTGTGAGTTTTCTCGAAGAAATACGGTGAAAAAGTGTGCTGAAAGTGCAGTTTTTACGCGCTAAAAAATTCATAACTTGAAGATCGTGGCTCGTCTTGAACCCGTTCCGGTGGCCAAAATTCCGTCTTGACGTCATCTATGTTTTCATCTCTCACGGCTGGAAGCCAATTTCAATCAGAAAGTCTTCAAAAATGTGGATTTATCAAGTATTTCCGTACAGAAAATTTGTGACAGAAGTTTATTTGCGTCATGTTCAGAAAATCATAACTTGGTCGATTTTCATCGTATCGAGCTGGTTCCGGTGCCACAATTTCAAAAATTGAGTTGGCTACATTTTCACAGAAGGTATTGAGTTCAAACGGTATTCAAAAGGCCTTCGTTTTTTGCTCAGAGTGCATGACGCGCCGAAAATCCTGAATGCTGAATATTATTTCATCTGGGCCGAAACTTCGAAAATTCATAACTCGGTCAATTTTTATCGGATTGGGCTCATATTTTTACACAAGGTCACTCACTCAAATATCTACAACTTTTCTTCAAAAGTTGAGACCGGATTATGCACCGATCAATACCAGTTTTTTATTGAAGAACGTGTCAGAGTCGACACTAGAGCCCAAAATAAGTTTGTTTGAGCTGAAACTTCAAAAATTCATAATTAATTCACCTTTTATCCGATTGAGCCGATTTTCGGACAGGAGTTAGTTCTCGATATCGGCTACATTTTGTTTTCACATTTCAACTTCAAAAATTGCACTTAAGTCCCTGCGACTTAGCCTGGAAAGTGACGAACTCAAGTGAACATTGGAGGCCCAATTGCACATTCAAAACCCATTTTCTTTACTCTAATTTCCATTATATAATCACATTCTTTTCACACAAACCAGAGAGAGAAAAAAAAACCTCTTGCCACAATGCTTTCAGAATATCAAATTCTTTCAAGAACCCTAAAACCTTGAAATCCTTATTACAAATCCCTCTCTCACTACAAACAAGTCATCCTAGTTACAAACCAACATCTCACTACAAACAAGCCATCTCAGTTACAAACCAACATCTTACTACTTCTTCAGTAAGGGTAAGACTGGCTTGATCTCCATGATCAAAAGGGCATAAAAGCATTCATGTCACTACTTTTCCAGTAAGGGTAAGGTTGATTTGATCTCCATGATCAAAAGGGTATAATCATTCATACATGCCATATTGACCTAAACATTAAATTTCTTCATATTTATTTGTATTTTATGATATATAGTAATTTATTTAACGTGTTCATGAGATTCAACACTGCAGATTTAGACAGGATCTCATGCAGGTTCATTAAGGAACGTTGATGCCAAAACACAGATGGCCAAAACAGAACAGCTTACACATGACACCAATACATGGCGAGACAGACATCCTGAGAAGGTTAAGGAATGTTGATGCCAGAATACAAATGGCCAAAAGCCAGAACATAAATGGCCAAAAGCCAAAACACAAATGGCCAAAACAAAACAGTTTACACATGACGCCAATAGCTGTTTCACCCCTCCAATCAGGCTCGTATACTCCTAAACTCTCTCTCTATTTTTATTATTTTCCTTTAATTAATTAATCGTTATTCTTTTTATTAATCACTAACCAATTAACATTTTTTCCTAATAAAATCAAAAACACAAAAAATATTTTATTTATTAAAATTAACTTCATCACTTTTATTTTTGTAAATTAATTAATTTAATCAATTTAGCTTTAATTAGATTTAACTTTTAATATTTTTTGCAATATTTAAAATCAATTTAGAATATTAGGTTTTTATTAGCATTAATTCAATTTATTTTATTTCTTTAAAAACTCAAAAATCCAAAAATATTTTCATTATTTAATTTAATTTAATTGTTCATTTAATTTAATTCCATTTAATTAAAAAATAACCAAAAAAATCACTTTCTTTCAAAAAAGGGTCAAAACCCCAAAAAACTCGCATCCGATTTAATTTCCCGCACGCGATCCATTTTTCCATATTATTGTACTTGCTTTCGGAATGTAATAACTTTAATTAGGACTTTATTTATTTATTGCTTTGTTTTACTTTCCGCAATTTAAATTAAAGGGTTTGTTTTTGGCGATGTAAATATCCGACGCCTTGTAATAGTTTAGATTTAATTTCCCGCAATTTAATTTCCGTACAATATTAACTGTTAGATGTTTGATAATAGGGAATGCATGACAAGATCCAATGTATGAACTTAAAATCAACATAGATAACCCATGACATGTACAAAGATAAAATTAACTGAAAAACAATACACTCGCACATGCCACTCTTAGGGTACGCCTCACTTGGTTGCCTCGACGTGGTCATTGAGTATAGGGTGTTTTAGAGGTTGCCCTACTGTCTAAAGATCAAAGTTGCCTCGAAACGGTTGCCTCGGATAAAATGATCTAAGACATTAGGGTTACCGCTAAGGCGTCCTACCATTGCTTTAGTGACCACATGTCCCTATAATCGAATTGACCCGAAAACTCCAACGACGGTGCTACCTACTTCTCAATAGTGGGATAGTACTGTCTAAAGGACATTTACACAGCTTAATTTCTTTTGAGTAGGTAGAGGTTCTTAGATACTTGCTCTTTCAAAACAAAAATACTTTTCTCACTTACACTTTTCTGATAAAAGTTTTCAAACAACACTTCATACACTCTTGAGGACAGATACAAGAGTTAAATCGAAGTTTTCAAACAAACTTTTTTTCAAAACCCACAAACACAAGAAAAGAAAAACATTTTTGAAAACATAGTGAGCAAGTACCTAAGAGCCCGTGGATAACCACGGATAGAAAGGATGCTAACACCTTCCCTTTCTATAATCTACCTCCCGAACCGAGAAACATCTCGAAAAGGAATTTTGCTGTGCTTTTGTCCTTTCCTTGTTGGAGAAAATAAAAGATGGTGGCGACTCTTGCTTACCGCGACATTTCGCGAACCAGCATTAAAAAACAGTCAGTTTTATTTCCACCGATCACACCTAGTAAGTGAGAAAACTCTTCCATAGTGGGAACTAGCTGATAATCCGGGAAAGTGAAGCAATGATGCACTGGATCGAAGAACTGGAAAATCACACTCATCATCTGCTCATCAAACTTTGAGGTAACCAAACTAAGAAGCTGACCATGTCTCCTGATGAATGAAGAAGTATCAGAAACTTTTGAGACTAACTCTTTAAGTTGAGCAGGTATTTGCACAAAGTTAACTCGGATGGTGTTTCTGCGCATGGAAGCCATAATCTGCAAAACAAAACAAAGATAAATCCCCTAGGTCTTTGAAATGGTTAGTATAATGAAGTATGCATGCTATGTTATGATGCATGATGCCATGGTAAAACACACAAACAGGTATAGGAGATAACAGACATGGTAAAGGCAAACAAGTCACACAAGAGCCCTTAAGTTTCAGGCTTGCATGAGGTCTAGGTACTACCCTCTTGAAGTTCAGTTGGTTTCAACCAGTCCTAATAATAGTAACCGGGTTCTAGAGGTTCTTAATATCACTGACCATCCTCCATCGGTCATGGTTTCAGCTCACGCAATCTTTTCTTGCAGCCGGAACTATCTCGAGAGTATAGTCTCAATGAGTATAGTATCGAGTATCAACCAGTTCTCAGCTTTACACCGAGGCCGGCTATCTCATTACTTCCTATGGCCAAGTTGGTCAATTATTTGTTCTAAGGTCAGTTGATTCTTAACGACACACATAGCAGCCCCGTATTCTCCTCGTTTCTCCACAAGGGATATTGGTACCAACCAATATGCCACATCAACGTAGCTACTGCTTCAACCGTATCGGTCTACACTGTACAATTCCCTAACAGTTTATTGCTACTTACCTAAAAGGTGTCCCCTAGATCCGGGCTAGGATCTATAGTAACTCCTAATACAAAACCTTTAAAAGTAAAGCAATCAAATCAAACAAGAGAAGCAATTTATGATGAACTAATCCTAAGGTATACCCCACTTATTAATTCCCCAGCAGATTCGCCAATTTTGTGATACGGTGGCAGAGCCGGACTGTTTTAGGAAAATGCTGGTTTGCATTTTGCGCTTGTGTTTGCAAAATGTCGCGGTAAGCAAGAGTCGCCACTGACTTTTATTTTATCCAACTGGAAAGGAAAAAAAGCACAGAAAAATTCCTTTTTCGAGATTTTGAGTACGGGGGGGGGGGGGGGGGGGGGGTAGATTATAGAAAGGGAAGGTATTAGCACCCTTTTTATCCGTAGTTTTCTACGGGCTCTTAGGTATTTGCTCATCATTTTAAAATTGCTTGTGTGTGTTTATTTTGAAAAGTTTTTGTTTTTCTTTGTTTTAACCCTTGCTTCTGTCTTCAAGAGTGTTACGAAGTTGTTTTGAAAACTTTGTTTGAAAAGAGTGTAAGTGTAGAAAAGTTTGTTTTGAGCAAGTACCTACTAGCATCTACCTACTCGAAAAAAGAATGTTTATGTTCTTGTTTCCTTTAGACAGCGCTATCCCACTATTAGTGAGTAGGTAGCACCGTCGTTGGAGTTGTAAGGGTCAATTTGAAAGGGACGTACGATCACTAAAGCAATGTTAGGACGTCTTAGTAATAACCCTAGTGTCTTAAGATCATAATCGAGGCAACATTTCCGAGGCGACCTTTCCGAGGTAACATTTCCGAACGGGACATTTGATCTTTATTTAGACAAGAGAGCGACCACTAAAATACCCTATACTTAATGATCGTTTACCGAAGGCAACCGAAGTGAGAGTATACCCTAGGAGTGCGCATGTGCGAGTGATTAGATTTCAAGTTATTATCTTTGCACATTTAGGGTTTGCTAACCATTTTAAAGTTATCACACATTTTTGTCATGCAATCCTATTATCATACATCTAACAGTTAATATTTGCAAAAATTAAAATGCAGGAAATAAAGCTACGCTATTACAAGGCATCGGGGAGGGGGATTAATTACATAGCCAAAACCCGTAAAAATGATAAATAAAACAAAAATCCTAATTAAACTATTACATCCCATGAGCAGTTACATCAATATTGTAAAAATAAATAAACGCGCGCGATGAAACGAGAACGAAAGAAAATTAGGGTTTTGACCCCGTCTAACTTAATTAGAAGAAAAGTCATTTTTGATTGTTTTTGATTATTTTAAGAAAATAAAGTTTTAATTAAATATGATACAAACTTAATTACTAATTAAATTAAATTAAGAAAAATAATTAATTTTGACCTATTTTTATGTTTTTGTTATTTTGAGAAAATAAAATAAAAATTAAATTAAACAAAACCTTAATTTTCTAATTTATTTTAATTTATTTACAAAAGGTTAAAATTGCCCTAAAATTAAATAAACTAATTAAATTAATTTTGACAAAATAAAAAAAACCTAAGTTCTAATTTGATGAAAATTGATTTTTATGAGTTTTTGTAAAAAAAGAATTAAATTTGTGTTAGAAAATAATCAAAATAATTAAATAAAAGAAAATATAAAAAGAAAAGAAAGAGAGAAATGAGGCCTGGTGTCAAAATAGAAAGGGAGGTACCAATCTGATTTCTGGCCCAATAGGCCTTGGTCTAAGGTTGACCTTCATGATTCAATGTTGCGCATTGACTAGGGAGCATCATGGACCTCCAATGAATGGGCGTGAGATCTGGCTTTCTGGAGATCTAATGAGTGAACATTGATGGCATATGGTGGGCCTCATTATGCGTGGAGTACTGGATCTGTAGAGAATAATTGAGAAAAATTGCAAATGTTGGAGGCAGGGGTCGAATCCCTGACCTCATGCCTGTAAGGCCTTAACGCTCTCTCTGGCTACCACTGGGCCACTTGAATTCATTTGTTAGCATATGAAACAAAAACAATAAAATAAAAGAACAATGTCAGTTGTCAAACACGTGCCAGAATTCAAACGGGAAAATGGGGTGGTGCCACGCAGTCCTTCTTCTTCCTCTCTCAGTTGGTAAAAGTCAAGGACTAAAAGTCTGTAGCTATAACCCTGCCTGTTTCCAGAATCACCTACAAGCATGATAACGAAAACTAATGCTACAGACCAATTCGTCTTGCCCTTGTGAAGATCATGGCATCCCTCTTTTGGGCCAATTTCACCTGCATAAGAAAACCCTAAAAACAAAACCTAAACCCTAACAATGGTGGATCTCAGTATAGCTAACAAAAATGTAATTAATTGTTACCATTAGCTTGCAAACATGATAAGGATTACAAATATGTCATTGAAACATGATAAAGATGCAAGGATAAAGAGATTCTATTTTGAAAAGAATGACAAACCGTGGGGGTTATGGAGGCAGATTCTGGGCACGAAAACTCTTGTTGGTGATTGGTATAGACTCCTTACACACCCAGGAAGCGAATGAGATAGCTTGGAAGTCTTGAAAATGCCTGGAACTATGAAATCAAATTACCACTTTTTCTTGATTTTTTGAAAGTTATTCTTCACTCTACACGCCTCTAACCCTTGTGCATTTGGTCTGTAAACGTTCTATATATGTCCTTGAGTGAATTAGGTTTACAAGTTTGCTCTAAATCTTTTTCAATTATGGTCATTGATCAAGATTTGATTCTCATATAAATCTTTCCAAAATAAGCCAAAAACCAATCTTTTTGTGTACAAACAGGCCTTGCACGATTTGATTTCATTGCTAGCTGTATAAGAGACCTGAAATATGCACAAAATCTCAAGGTTTAAATGATTTTGATATTTCCATGATTTTATTTTGATTTAATTTGATTTAATTGAAATAAAAATCAAAATAAATGGGAAAAATAAAATAAAGGCAAGTGGGAAGGATCATGGGTCGTGGACCATGTTACAAACTCAAGACAAGTACAAAAAGTTGGGCCCATTTGACAAAAATTGCAATTTGAGGCACTTTTGACTTTTGGCAATTTTGCAAAAAAGGTCAACTTCACCAATGCATAACTTCTTCAATTTTGACTCTATGAAGGTGTTCTTGGACTTTTTAGAAATCTTGAGATGTCCTCTAAGCAAACTTTTTGGTATTATCTCAATTGAGTCTTCCATGTTCATGTATGAAGCTTTGACAAAAAAGGTGTTTTTGTTGACTTTTCAAAGTGACCTATAATGTCCAAATTAATAACTTCTTGTGAGTGCATATTTTGAACTTGGGAGATGAAGATTAATTGTAGGGAATTGCATCTTCTTCAAAATGAGCTTTGGATGGGTCATTTCTAATAATGTATGAGAAAGTTATTTCCTTGTCAAAGTTGAGTTTACTTTTCCTGCAAAACCCTAATTTGAGGTAGACTGCCTTAGGAGAGGGTTTGTCTGGTCAACCCTTGGACTTCCTTGAGAAATTTGAGGATCTTACTTGAAATGTTTTGAAAAATATGGGAGGGAAAATTTTGGGGGTACAACACTACCCAAAAAGCAATAAAGGACAGTGTACTAGCCGATCACCTTGCTCATCAGGCTGTGGATGACTATCAGTCCATGAGATTCGAATTCCTAGATGAAGACATCGTGATGGTAAATAATTGTGAAGAGTCCAGACCATATGACAGACCTGAACAAGGATCTCGATGGACCTTGGTTTTCGAGGAGCCTCCAACGCACTCGGCAATGGCATATGTGCTGTAATCATATCCCCTGAAGGATGTCATACTCCCTTCACTGCAAGACTTTGTTTCAACTGTACCAATAATATGGCAGAATATGAAGCGTGTATTTTGGGTCTCAAAGCTGTCATAGATTTGGGAATCAAGTCCTTAAGTGTATTTGGAGATTCAGCCTTAGTCATCAGTCAGATCAAATGAGAATGGGACACGAAGCACCCTAATCTCATCCCCTACAAAGAACATGTGTTGACATTAATCCCATATTTTGAGGAAATTACCTTTGAGTCCACGAGAGGAAAATCAACTAGCAGACGCACTAGCCACTATGTCATCCATGTTTAAACTCAAGTGGAGTAACAAGGCTCCCCGGATCACCATTGAACGGATGGATAAACCAACTTACTGTCACGAGATCGATACCAAAGAAGTAGTGGACAAACCTTGGTTCCATGAAGTTAAAAGGTATCTCGAGGCCCAAGAGTATCCAGAGGGAGCTTCCGTCAATGATAATAAGTTCTTGAGAAGATTCTCCGCTAAGTTCTTCCTCAGCAATGGCATTCTCTACAAGCGCAACCATGACTCTGTTTTGTTTCGTTGCATAGACAAGGTTGAGGCAGACAAGATCATGGCTGATCTACACGAAGGCACTTTTGGCACCCATTCTAGTGCACATACGATGGATAATAAGATCCTACGGGCGGGGTACTACTGGTCTACCATGGAAGCAGATTGCCATCAGCATTCACGAACCTGTCACAAATGTCAGATCTATGCTGACAAAGTGCATGTGCCTCCAGTTCCTCTAAACGTCCTGACTGCTCCCTGGCCATTCGCGACGTGGGACATCAACATGATTGGAGAAGTCAAACCTACATATTCTAACGGACACCGCTTCATCTTGGTGGCCATTGACTATTTCATGAAGTGGGTTCAAGCAGCTTCTTTTGCATCTGTTACCAAGAATGTTGTGGCCCAATTTATCAAACAGAATCTCATCTGTCGGTATGGTATCCCGGAGAGAATCATCACAGATAATGGTATGAATCTCAATAACACTATGATCACCGCACTGTGTGTGCAATTCAAGATCCAACATCATAACTCTTCCCCTTACCAACCAAAGATGAATGGTGTTTTCGAAGCCGCAAATAAGGACATCAAGAAGATCATACAAAAAATGGCAGTGACCTATAAGGACTGGCATTAGATGTTACCGTTTGCTCTCCACGGTTACCGTACCACGGCGCGCACATCAACAGAGGCGCACAAGCCCGAAAACACAATATGTGCCGCGACCACACCTTCGTAACTCTAAATACCCGGATTCGTTATAGTGCCTCCTGTGATATTCCAACCACCCCACGAATTGGTTATTCCTAAACGAGTCATGAAGGGTATAACGAACATACCCTGTCTCCACATTGGGTCAAGAACCGGGTCAGAGGGATCAAAAACTGCTAATACATATAAAGCCATCGAACCGGCCCAACCAGCAACCAGAGCTGCATGCATTATATGGACAGAAAGTAAACGACAACTCGCTTCTCCTTGGTATACGAAATGGAAGATGTTCTACCAATTGAAGTCCAAATACCTTCTCTAAGAATCATAAAGGATGGGCAGAATGAAGATGAATGGATTCAAACTCGGTTTGACTAGTTGAACTTGATTGATGAGAAAAGGCTTACGGCTGTCTGTCATGGTCAGATGTACCAAAAACGTATGATCAAAGTTTTTAACAAGAAGGTCAGACGTCAGGTATATCAGATTGGTGATTTGGTAATCAAGCGTATCATATTACCACAAGGTGATCCCAGGGGCAAATAGACTCCTACATATGAAGGACCATTTGTGAACAAAAACATATTCTCTGGTGGAGCAATGATCTTAACCACTATGGATGGCGACGACCTTTCGCATCCTGTGAACACGGGCATAGTCAAAAGATACTACACATAAATAAAGACCCACTAGGTCGACTGGCCTATGCAAAAATTAGGGCATCCCGACAAACTACAAAGGTTCAGGCAAATATTAGGGATAAAATACAAAAACAATCTGTACACCCGGCAAGATGAAAACCCGAAAGGACGACTTGGGCAAAAAAGGGTATCCTGGTGGACTGAAAACCCGAAAGGAAGGTCCAGACAAAAGTTAGGGAATTAAAGCGTATGACTATGTCCCGTTAAATCACCTTACAGACAACCTTCAGCATCTACTGACAAACTCAAATGGGTCCAATCCATCCAATCAACTTCAAACAAGGAAGCAAGTGGATGAGACACTCAGAGACACGAAGGCTATAGCAGAATGGGAACCCCATGGAATTATTTCACATAACTATCTTTTCTTTGTATCAATTATCAATTTTTCTATGGCGACATTCTCTTACTAGAATGTTCGTCTCGTTGTACAAAAATACTTATTCAAGTTAATACAAAGATATCCCTTTGAAAGTATAAAACTATTTGTTTTTCTTTTATTTTCTGTGTTTTGTTTGCAAAAACGTCCAATGATTATTTTTGAACATATGCATTTGAACGTGATAACTATTTACAAATGAACAGGAAAAAAAGGGAACAAAAAATAGAAAGACAATCACTAATGGTTTTAAGAAATAGGATAATATCTTTAGACTATTCCATAAAATCCCATGCAGCCTAATGGTATCAAGTGCTCTCACACCCCCGGCGGAACAAAATTTCCGGTTATAGCTCCAAAGGTTCCCCAGTTGAAAATCACACATTTTCTTAGGATTCACTAGCAGGATTTCACGAGGTCCACAAGCAATGCACGACGTTTCCCCTTCACAACAGAGTTTATTTCTCTAACAAATGGAAGCTCATCAACACTTCAACTTCAAAATACAAAGACTTACACTATTCATTCCCAGCGGTACTCAGGGATTTTATTTTCCCCGACTCCAGCAACACTACGACATGACAATTAATGTGTCCATACATTACACACATACGTCATAGCATTGACAACACATATACATATGACACAATCTCATTTATTTTGAGAACATCATTGCATCATGAATTTCATACATCATGACATTGCATGCAACTAACCTTTCATCTTTTCAGGAAAGATCAATCAACATAAAATTATCGTCAAATTTTCAACAAGTCAATTACAAATCAATTTCCAAGAACGGACTGGTTAACCATCTACATAACAGATACTTCTCCAGATCCCTGCTGGTTCAGTTTAAATCTCTCAACGGTTTATCCTGATTCTTTCGCGCAAATGTTTTCTCTGGTTCAGATAAATCTCTCAACGATTTATTTTGATTCTTCTCCAGATCCCTGTCGATTCAGTTTAAATCTCTCAACGGTTTATCCTGATTCTTTCCCGCAGACGCTTTCTCTGGTTCAGATAAATCTCTCAACGATTTATTCTGATTCTTCTCCAGATCCATGCTGATTCAGTTTAAATCTCTCAATGGTTTATTCTTATTCTTTCTCGCAGACGCTTTCTATGGTTCATATAAATCTCTCAATGATTTATTCTGATTCTTCTCCAGATCCATGCCGGTTCAGTTTAAATCTCTCAACGGTTTATTCTGATTCCTTCCCGCAGACGCTTTCTCTAGTTCAGATAAATCTCTCAACAATTTATTCTGATTCTTCTCCAAATCCCTGCTGGTTTAGATAAATCTCCAATAATTCATTTTGATTCTTTCCTAGTAGGCACTTTCTCTGGTTCAGATAAATCGCTCAAAGATCTACTGTGATTCTCTCCAGTTAAAGAATATTCAAGACCTCTTTTGGTTCAGTTTAAACCTCTCAACGGTTTATCCTGATAGTTTCCAAATGAACATTTCTGGTTCAGATAAATCACTCCAAGATTTAGTCTGATTCTTCCCAGTCAAACAACATACAAAGACTTCTGCTAGTTTTAGATAAATTGCTCCAAAGATTTATTCTGATTTTTTTCAATGGAAATCAAGTTCAGACTTAGTCCATTTTTTGTCAACAGTAACCCCTGGATGGCATCTACAAGCCCATCTCCAGAAAATCTCCACCATTCCTCCAAATGGCATCTATAAGCCCATTCACAATTCATCTTCGAGTGCAAATTTCTAGGCACTCTAGTGTTCAATCATCTTCCACCTTCAAGTCACGAATGGCAGATCCGCCAATCTAACTTTTCAGGTTTAAGAAGATTGAACAGAGGCAGCTGTTGTACCCCAAAATTTTCCCTCTCATTTATCAAGTATTTTCTCACAAGATCTTCTTTGGTTCAAGACTGCACAAGGGTTGATCAGCTCAAGACACCTCCTTAAGCACTGATGACTGAAATTAGGGTTTGAGATTGCACAAGGATAATTGAACTTTTAATGCCTCATATGACTTTCATGGATCATTATGGACCATCAAGATTGCTCATGTCAAGTTTCAAGTCTTGGATCACATTTTTGTTCTGTCAATTGATCAGTTGACCTAAAAGTCAGTTGTATTGGAGAAAAAGTCAACTGTGGCCAATTTATAGTCAAACTTCATAATTTTTTATCCATATCAACATTTTGAACTCCTATATCATTTGATCAAGTTTGGACCATAATTCCTCAAGAAATTTGATCAGATCATCAAAAGGGCAAAATGGTCAAAATTAGGGTTTTGACTAAGAAAGGGCAATTTCTAATTTTTGCCCTAGAAAATGGTTGATTGGTTGGAAAAATGATCTCAAGCACTCAATTGCATCATTTTTACCTAATGGAATGACTCAAAACTTCCCTCAATATTAATTGATTGATAGTTGATTTTCAGTCAACTGATCAAAAGTCAACTGCACACTAAAAAGTCAAACTTTGACTTTTTGGTCAAAATCAAGTGTCAAAGATCACAATTCATCAAAACATGTCAAAATATGAAACTTGTTCATCAAGAAATCAAAAAGTCAAGATTTCATTTTGAAAAGTCTAAATTTCTAAACTTAGAAATTTTTCTAAGTGTTGAAAACTTCATATTTTTTCACAACTTTGAGCCAATTTTTCACCATGATGCAAGATGATTCAAAGGAAACTTTCAACATGAAAGTTTTATATCTCAATGAGATATAAAACATTGCTTTACACAACTTCTCCTAGAAATGCATGGATTTCAAATTATGATTTTGTGAATACATGTTCATGAAACTAAACACTTAGTGAAAATTTTGCCCTAGTTTAGGCAGGATTTTGACCTAACTTCATGGAAATTTTT
Organism: Vicia faba; assembly: GCA_948472305.1. Taxonomy (NCBI): domain Eukaryota; kingdom Viridiplantae; phylum Streptophyta; class Magnoliopsida; order Fabales; family Fabaceae; genus Vicia; species Vicia faba. The sequence goes on along the minus strand of OX451736.1, from coordinate 1,731,825,131 downwards.
CATTTAGTTCCAAGGGGAATTTTCAAAGGTGATTCAAATATTTTTGTAGAGCATATTAAAACCTTTATAAAATGTCCAAGAACTCCTTGAGATCATGTTTGAGCAAGGAGAATCGAAGGCATGAAGTTGGCATTTCATTCTTGAATCATATGTCATTTTCATGATGAACAAGAATTCAAACTCCTGCTAGGTTGCACAATCTTTGCTTTGCAGGCCTCAAACTTGTTTGGCACTCCATAATTAATCTTTGACACAGCTGTTAGAGGCTTCAACTCAAGCATTCAATGCATTGCCCATGTTTATTTCCATTTTGAGAAGAAAGTGCACATTGCCATTTTGGAAAAGTAGCTTTATGCACAAAATCTGTTCTTGAGCTTTGCACTTGTTCTCTTATGATCATACATAATCTATAACCCAAAAGAAACTTGTCTAAAGCCTCTAAACCACTCAGCCCATGCTTGTACTATGCCTTGAAACCATATTCTCACTTTTCTTCAAAATCAAGTAACATAGCAATCAGTCTATATCTTGTACTTCTGACCTTATCAAGCCTCAAAACCTTTTCCTTAATTATGCACAAGTTGTTTGCATCAAAGTACACGATTGGAAGCACCCTTAAAACCTCTCAAGCACCTTGCTGCACAGAACTGCCCAAACTTGATAGTTTTGAGCAAAAAACTTACCATCTTCATTTCCACTCGTGTGTTTTGAAAACTAATCATCTAAACACCTTCCATACACCATATCAAAGTAATCCAGACCCTTATTTCCTAACTGTAACTCCTCCATCACCAACCACCATTTTCAAAACGGAAGCTTGCAACTTGACTTGAGTTGGGAGTTTCAGCCATCCTCAAAGCAAAGTAGGAGTTGGAATACACTAAAGGAGGTTCGGGCCAGCTAAACAGATCATTAGGAAACCGCAAAGCTTGCTCAAACTCCACACACGAATCCAGCTGCAAGAGGTAAGTTTTCAAACTTATATCTCTTCATACAAGTATCATTTGATTCTGATTTGTGAAGATAAAATGTAGATACCATTTTCACGAAGTTGTACATATCATTATTTGCATTTATATGGCCTGAGCTTAGAGAATTTTAGAGTTGAAGTTTCTGAAATTTTTAAGTTTTAATTTAGGGGCAGAAAAATTCTCACTCATCTTTGACTTTTAGCTTTAGTTATTTATATGGTTGGATTCGTGGGAAGAAATGCCACAACTTTCATGTTTGTACTTTCCATTTTTGTTGAGACATGAAGAAGTTACAGGTACTCTGGCTGGCTGACGGTTGAAGACGAAGTACATGCCTTGGAAGCATGTTACATTATATATTTATCATTTCATTTTAATAAACAGATGTATAGCCACCTCAGTGGCAAGACAACGCACTGGTAACCAACAGGGCGTGGGTTCAATACCCAGCGCGCTACCTTTTGTTATTTTTCATACTTTTTTTCTTCACATTTTTGTTTTCTTTACAGCGCATGGGCTCAGCATTGGGCTTTCTCTTTTTTTTTTGCTAACCTTCCCCCTACATTGTTTCAGCAACCCCTGGCCCATTTTCATTTTTATTTTCCTTTTTCTTATTTTATTTTATTCTTTTTTTTCCTTTTATTATTATTATTATTATTATTATTATTACTACTATTAATATTATTTTTATTGTTATTAATAAAAATCCAAAAATATTTTATTTATTAATTTTACACTTATTGAGTTTATTTATTTATAAAACTAAAAGAACAAAAAAAAATTTTCTTAATAAATTAATTTCTTTTTTAATAATTAATATTTAGGTTTAGGTGTAACTATTATATTATTTTCTTGTAATTAAAATTAATTTAGAACTTAGGTTTCTTTTAATTAATCAATATCTATATTTATTTGTATTAATTTAAAACCTTTTCATAAATAAAACCCTAAAAAATCTTTGTTTAGTTAATTTCTTTTCTTATTTAGTTTAAGTTAATTTTATTTAATTTTAAGTTAATCTTTTTTTTAGGATTAGGTTAAAATCCTTTCATAAAAAACAAACAAAAATAATTTCTTTTTCCATTTTGCATTCTTGCATTTTTATCTTCATTTTTGTACAATATTCAATATGGTTGTAATAATTATTTAGATTTAATTTTCTCGCAATTTCCCCCCATTTGTAAATTTGTACACCCCCTCCCCTAATTATGTAATAGCTTAGTGTTTTTATTTTCCACAATTTAATGCTTTATATATAATTTCTAGTAATTCGGGTTTGTATGGAAAGATAAAATCAATGCTTAGAAAACCCTAATTCAAAGACAAAACAATGCATGTAAATAAATACACTTGCACACTTACACCCTTAGGGTAAATTGACTTGGTTGCCTTATGAAAATGGTCATATTATGCATGTGAGGCATCTTAGCAAAAGCGATCAAAAAATACAAGATAATAGTCCCTCGATGATGCTATCAAAGTTTCCCTTTCAAAAAATGATCTTAGTCCCTAAAGAAAATGCTAAGATATCTTACAATATTGCTAATCATGGCTATACGATGATCCACGCCCGTCCCTTTACATCCAAAGATAGGGTTTCTTACCAAATCAATGGTAAGATAACAATGTAAAAGGAAAGAGGAAATAAACATGAAAGAGTTTTTGAGTAGGTAGAACGTTCCTTGTTGCTTGCTCATTTTCAAACCAAAAACCTCCTTGCTATTTTCAAAACAAACACCAACACTTTCAAAAATATCTTTCAAACATGAAAACATTTTCAAAGGATAAACACTTTGTATACATTCTTACGAACGAGAATCATTACAAAGTTTGCCTAAACGATGACCCCTTTTTCAAAATACTTTCAAAAACCATACAAAGCACATTTTCAAACCAAAGCAAGTGATCTAGTAAGCATCTAAGAGCCCGTAGATATCTATGGATGAAAAGGGTGCTAATATCTTCCCTTTTCATAATCTACCCCCCGAACTCAAGAAAACATCTCAAAGGTCTTTCCTGTTCTTTTCAACCTTTCCTTTTGGATAAAAGAAAAGTCGGTGGCGACTCTTGCTAACCGCAACATTTGCAATAAAACGCAAAACAACCAAGTCAGTTCTCCCACTGCGTTACACCATGCAACATATTTATTTTCTAAGGATCTTCATCTCGTAATCCTTTTCTGCCTTTCAGGCTTTCCTTAACTTTTTCCTGGACAAATTCCTTTTGAATTTGATTCGGAAATCCAGTGGGATGCCCTGACTTTTGCATAAGAGACTTGTTTTTCAAGTTTCGACTTAGTGGGGCTTTTTGTCTCTGAAAATTAACTTCAATATTAATTTAATTTGATAAAAAAAAGGTATTGAGTTTTATGAATTTATAAAAAAAAAAGAAGTAAATTAAAACAAGTTAAAAATGGGCTTAGGAAGATCAAAGATGCTAGGCCCAAAAATAGAAGAGGAATAAGGCAAGGATGGAGGGGGGTACGAGCCAGCAAATTAAATGGGCTTATGGTTTGTGGCCAGAATTGGCCCAACGCTTAAGTTTGCAAGAAAAGCTTGATTAGGGTTTGTAGAAATATAGGGTTTGTGTGTGTTCCTCACAGCGGCGCTGTGATACGGTGGGAGAACTGACTAGGGTTTTGCGTTTGTTTTCGCAAATGTTTCGGTTGAGCAAGAGTCGCCACCGACTTTTTATTTTATCCTAAGGAAAGGTTTAAAAATCACAGCAAAAACCTTTGAGATTTTTCTTGGGTTCGGGGAGTAGATTATAGAAGGGGAAGGTATTAGCACCCCTTCTATCCATGGTTATCCATGGGCTCTTAGATACTTGCTTAGATCAACTTGCCTTAGTTTTCAATTGTGTGAAATGGTGCTTTGTGTGTGGCTTTGAAAAGGTTTTGAAAAAAGATGCCTTGCATAGGCTACCCTTGTAACAATTCTTTACTCGAATGTTTTACAAAGGTGTTTGTCTTTTTGAAAAGATGTTTCAAGGTTTTTTTGAAAGCTTGTTTTGAAAGTGTTTGTGAAGTGGATTTTGAAATTAGGCAAGTGTTTTCTTGGAAAGTTGACAAGTACTTAAGAGCTTATCTACCCTAAAGTTTTCTCAAAGTTTTTTGTCATGTTTTAAACCTTTTGACAATTTTGTTCCACCATTGCATTTGGTGGACAATCTTGTCTTAGGAGGTGAAAGGGACGGGCGCGGGTCATCGTTTGGACCATAATTGCAATAGTGTTAAATGTATTTGGGCAATTTTCTTTAAGGGACTTGATCATTTGTTTTTGTTTGTTTTGAAAAGTTTTATCGAGGGACTATGATCATTCAATTTGTTTGTTTTGCCCAAAGAAGTTCAACATGCAATGTGGCCCATTTTTGAAAGGCCACAAGGTGGAATACCCTAGGGGGTGCAAGTGTGAGATGTGTTGTTTATTTTCATGCTCATTTATCTTGTATTAGGTCCAACTATTTTTGTTCATTTTTATTCACATACAAAACCCTAATTCTAGCATAGTATGTTAGAAAGCGATAAAAGTGCGAAATTTAAATTCCTACGCTATTACATCACAATAATATAAAGAGGGGGGTACAATGTTCAAATGGGGGATATTTAGACAAGAATTTAAATCTAAGCTATTACATCATTTGCTTTGAATATTTACAAGGTAATTTAATTGCATAATTAAATAGAAATGAGATAAATATGCAAAAGGCAAAAAGAAAGTTTTTATATGTATGAGAAAAATGTTGTTTATGTAAAATAAAATAAGAAAATAAAAAGGTATTATTTTTGGAGTATTTTCATACTTAGGGCAAAAACCCTAATTCTAATCAAAATGTATATTAATTAATTAATTCACATAATATTTATCATTTACATACAAAAATAAAATAAAATATGGTATATTTGTAAAAAGGCATTTTTTAGTATTAAATATTAAAAAATAAAATATGTACATTATTTGATATTTTATTCTAAGTATATTAATAAATATGTATTTATATTTACATTATTTTAAATATGTATTATGGATAAATAATAATAATATTTAATATTTTTAGAAAATAGTATTTTTTATATAAAATATTTTCAGAGGGTAATATAAAATAAAAATGAAAATGAAAATGTATTTACACTATTTTTTCTATTTATTCTAAATAATAATATATATTCATTTATGTATAAATCAAAAGAAAATCAAATAAATACCAAATAAAATAAAAAAATGATGAGAAAAATATTTTCAAAATTTTAATATGCTGAGAAAAAATAAATGAATCAAATAAAAAAAGAAAATGTCAAAAATCATTAAAAATAAAGCAAATGGGCTTGGGGGGTATGAACATGGAAATAGGGTGTGAAAAGAAAATAGTTCCAGGCCCATCCCAGACCACTTCTTCTTCAACCTCTGTACAACAAAACGCGCGCCTGCAAGCTTCGTTTGAAATCCTGATTCTTTGATTTTTTGAACAAACTTCCAACACAAAAGATGTTAAGCATGAAACCACGATTCCAAATATGTAAAGAACATCTCCTAACTCTCAAAAATGAGAGAGAATTTTAGTGATCCCAAATCTTAACCTAAGTTTTCTGTCATTTTCAAACTCTAAATTCTCTCTACTCAGGCAAAAGAAATGAAAAGTAAAGACATGGACATGTTCAGTGGCATGAGTATGACATTATTTCTTCACAAACTTAAGACTAATGATGCATAATAAGAGAGATACGAATTCAAACTTTTACCTATTCAGTTGAACTTCTATCTGGAGATGTAGGAACTTTCAGTGCAAGGTGGTGATTGGAAAAGCTTCCTTGAGGTTCAGGGATGCTATTCCAATGCTTACTTTGTCTTGAAAGCTTCTGAATCAAGCTATAGAATTTAACCTGCAAGTCAAAAATGAGAAAATGGTGGAAGTGGTTAGAGCAATTACAGATCGTGCCTCAGCTTCTGGATAGCTTGCCTAGGTTGTATGGAAGGTAGAGGAACAAGTTTGGGCCAGAAAGCTTGGAGGGATTGAGAGATGGCACTCAATCTGCAGGGGTTGCTCTGTTTGAGCAGTTTGATGGTGTTTCTGAGATGGAGGGTGTTTGAGAGGTGAAAAGGTCGTGTGTTAGCTTGGTTGGGATATGCTGAGTATGTTTGATAAGTTTGTTCTTGTGTCTCTATGCTGATATGAGAGTTGTCATGAGTTATGGGACTTTTCTTCACACTTAAGCAACAAAATGCAACTTGTGATCCTAGGCATGTAGAGGGCCCCTAATGTGCTGCATAATCCCTCCTTGATCAGTGTGTTATGTCCATAAACTTGTGCCATTCAGATTTGCAATGTACTTGTTGGATTTCAAAATTGACATAAAGCTACCTTTTACCAAAATGGTTAATTTGCTTTATCTAGTTTGGGATTAAACCTTTATACAATGTTCAAACTCATAGAACAACACCTTAACACAATGAATATGCATTAAATTATGGAGTGTAACTTAGTTTAAGGACCTGTAATCTATCCTAAAGCATGCTGAGTTCAAATTTGCAAAGTTATGGATATGGAACTTGGTCATGAACAAAGTGGTTTTTTGCTATATTGTGAAATTCGATTCTCTCTAACCATGAGGTTGTTTGAGAAGTTCTTGGACATTTTGGAAATCTTGGAATGTGTACTACAATCCATATTTGAAATTCAAATTGAAATTCCAAGTGGAAGTGTATGGAAAATGGCCTTGAAGTGGGGTAGAAAACCTTGTCAAAATAGGTTAAAATTCTACTAAGTTAAAAATGGTTTAGTGCCCTTATTCAAAAATTTGTAACTTGAGATACAAGCTTCAAATGAGAAAACTTTGTGAATCAAAGTTGTAGATTATGCAACAAGCTACAACTTTCATGTTTTGACTTTTGTTTGAATCCAAATGGATCTTGGTGAAAAGGTGGGGCAAAGTTGGGAAAAAATTAGGGTTTTTCATAACTTAGAAAAATTCTAAGTTATGAAAAATTCCATTTTCTAACCCTAATTTGCATTTTGTGATTTCTTGGTGAACAAGTTTCATGATTTAGCATGTTTTGATGAAAAATGAATCTTGACTCTTGATTTTGACCAAAAAGTCAAAGTTTGACTTTTCAGTATACAGTCAAAATGGATCAGTTGACTGGGAAATTCAACTGTCAACCTTGTGTACTTGGGATTTTTTGAGTTTGTTGATCATGTAAAGATAATTCCATAGGGTCCTTGAGTCCATGTGTGGGCTTGGTTTACCATTGGCTAGGTCAAACAGTCAAAAATTGCCTTTGTGCAGTCAAAACCCTAAAAATGACCATTTTGCCCTTTTGGTGATCTGATCAAATTTCTTGTGGAATTGTGATCCAAACTTGAACAAATGGTTTATGTGAGTCCAATATGTTGATGTGGGTCAATTTTCATGAGGTTTGACTGTTAATTGGCCACAGTTGACTTTTTCCCCAATACAGTTGATTTCTAGGTCAACTGTCCAATTGACTGGGCAAAACTTGGAATTAGGACTTGAAACTTGATATGGGTAAACTTGGGGGCCCAATATGAAGCATGAAAGTCATCTTAGGCATTTTGAGTCAAAACATCTTTATGCAAACACAAACCCTAATTTGAGTCAACAGTGCAAGGAGAGGTCTTGAGCAGATGAAACCCTAACTGGATCCTGAGCTTCAAGGGCTTTGTGATGAGAAATCAATGAGAAATGGGAGGGAAAATTTTGGGGTACAACAGTTGCCCCTGTTCAATCTTCTTGAAGCCGAAGAGTTAGATTGGCAAGCTTGCCTTTCGTGACTCGAGGGTAAAAGGAGATTGGACACTAGAGTGCCCGGAAATTTGCACTCATCAAAGCACTGGACGCGGGAATGGGCTTAGAGATGCCATTTGGAGATGGGCTTAACGATGCCATCTGGGAGAGTGACAGAAATCCTGTCGGAGATGGGCTTAGAGATGCCATCTGGAAGGGAACATCAAGAAGGTGTTCAGGCTTGGGACCATCTCTGAACTGGGGGTTCTGAACAAGCAATAGATTGACATCCGTTGTTGGGAGGAATCTGTAAACTGTTTTCAGTGGTTTGGAGAAGAAACTGAACAAGCGATAGGTTAACATCCGTTTACTTGGAGAACCCGTGAACTGTTTTCAGAAATCTTGAAGTTGAATCAGCAATAGAGCCGCATCCGTTGTTGGGAAGCGTCCGTAAACTAATTTCAAAGGTTGCATCTGAACAAGCTGATAGATTAACATCCGTTACTTGGGAAGAATCCATAAACTGTTTTCAGAAGTCTTGAGGAAGAATCTGAACAAGTGATAGGTTAACATCCGTTTACTTGGAGAACCCGTGAACTATTTTCAGAAATCTTGGAGTTGAATCAGCAATAGAGCCGCATCCGTTGTTGGGAAGCGTCCGTAAACTAATTTCAAAGGTTGCATATGAACAAGCTGATAGATTAACATCCGTTACTTGGGAAGAATCCATAAACTGTTTTCAGAAGTCTTGAGGAAGAATCTGAACAAGTGATAGGTTAACATCCGTTTACTTGGAGAACCCGTGAACTGTTTTCAGAAATCTTGAAGTTGAATGATTTTAGTCTTTCGACTGATCTTACCTGAAAAGGTAAAGAGTTAGTTATATGCAATGTCATGATGCATGATGCAATATATGTGGCGTCAATGTTTATGACATGAATGCGATGAATGCGCATGTAAGCTGACGGGCCATCTTGCTGAGGATAAGTGAATCCGAGGTGGCTGAAGAAAAAGCATCTTGACTGCTGCTGGGGAGAATAAATCCTTGGCTGCTGCTGGGGAAGAGAATTCCTAATGACCTCTACTGGGGAGTATCGAACTAGTAGACTCATGCTGAGGAGATAAGACTGGGAACCTTCAATTTGATGGGAAGTAGCTCTGGCGATCTCACTGGGGAACTCAAGATTTCTCTTTCTAAGACTCTGGGAGGATAAGGCTCATTAGTCTGGCTCCGCTGGGGGTTGATAATTCGAAATTTTAACTCGGCTGGGGATAACAAAGATAAGCTTCTCCGGGGATCATATTGATAAGTTAGGCTGGGGAATTTTGATGAACTCCACCGGGGATAGGGAGAATTCTGGCGAGTGCGATCTTCTGTGGCTGTTAGCTGAGGATAACCCAGTTATAAGCCCTTGTGAGGAATAACTTTGAATAAAACTCGGGGGAGACGTTCGTGTTCTGCGGGGAAATACCTTCCAGAACCTACTGGGGATGAGCTTCGAGGGTTTGCTGGAGGTATGCCTCAGGGTTTGCTAGGGATGTGGATTTCAAATCTCTTGGGGGATTTCCTTTGAAAGGGTGTCAAGATATCCATCTGTACCTTCATCCTATCAGTAATCCTTTTTCTTAGGTTCACTTAGGAAGTGATTATGTTTCAAATGCATATGCCTATTTAACAAAACATTGGACGTTTCTCAAAATAAAACAAATAGTGCAAAAAGAAAAGGGAAATGACACAAATTTTTTGGGAAGAGTATTTGTATTGATTTTCTTTGAGTATATTTGTACAAAGGAGACAATCGTCCTAGTAAGAGGATTTTGCCGTAAATATTGAAAGATTTTATACAGAATAAAGGATGGCTATATGAAATAATTCCATGGGATTCCATTCTGCTATAGCTTTCACAACTCTGAATATCTGCCCGTTCAGTGCTTCGTTTGACGATGACTGGATTGATCAGACGTCTGGAACTGGTTGACGAAGAGATTGCCTTTGAAGTGATCCGACGAGACATAGTCATACGCTTTAATTCCCTAACTTTTGCCTGAATCGCCCTTTCAGGTTTTCGATCCACCGGGAAACCCCTTTTTGCCCAAGCCGCCCTTTCGGGTTTTCGACTTGCCGGGTGTACAGATTTTTTTTGTTTTTATCCCTAATTTTTGCCTGAACCGCCCTTTCGGGTTTTCGGTTCACCGGGATGCCCATTTTTGCCCAAGCCGCCCTTTCGGGTTTTCGACTTGTCGGGTTATTTTATGCGTAGTATCTTTTGACTATGTCTGCGTTCGCAGGGTGCGGCAAATCGTCGCCGTCCATGGTGGTCAGAATCATTGCACCACCAGAAAATATGCTCTTGATCACAAATGGTCCTTCATATGTAGGAGTCCATTTGCCCCTGGGATCACTTTGCGGCAAGATAATCCGCTTGATTACGAGATCCCCGACTCGATACACTTGACTTCTGACCTTCTTATTGAAGGCCTTGATCATCCGCTTTTGATACGTCTGACCATGGCATATAGCAGCAAGTCGCTTCTCGTCGATCAGATTGAGTTGGTCAAGTCGGGTCTGCATCCAATCATCTTCATTCAAACCTGCATCCTTCATAATCCTTAGAGAGGGGATTTGGACTTCCATAGGCAAAACAGCTTCCATGCCATAAACCAAAGAAAATGGGGTTGCCCCAGTTGAAGTACGTGTCGTCGTACGGTATCCATGCAGAGCAAACGGTAACATCTCATGCCAGTCTTTGTAAGTGACTGTCATTTTCTGAATGATCTTCTTGATGTTTTTGTTCGCAGCTTCAACAGCACCGTTCATCTTCGGCCGATAGGGGGATGAATTGTGATGATAAATCTTGAACCGTTCGCATAATGCAGTGATCATTGTGTTATTCAGATTTGTACCGTTGTCCGTGATGATCCTGTCGGGAACACCATACCGACATATGAGATTTTGCTTGATGAAGCGGACAACCACATTTTTGGTGACAGAGGCGAAGGAAGCTGCTTCGATCCATTTAGTGAAATAGTCTATGGCGACCAGGATGAAGCGATGTCCGTTGGAAGCCGTGGGCTTGATCTCTCCAATCATATCAATGCCCCACATTGCAAAGGGCCACGGAGCAGTCAGGACGTTGAGGGGAACCAGAGGGATATGAACTTTGTCAGCATAGACTTGACACTTGTGACAAGTACGGGAATGTCGATGGCAGTCAGCCTCCATGGTAGACCAATAATAGCCTGCCCTTAGGATCTTCTTAGCCATTGTATTCCCGCTCAAGTGAGTGCCAAATGTGCCGCTGTGTATATCAGTCATGATCAACCCTGCTTCAACTTTATCCACACATCGGAGTAGTACATAATCATGGCTTCGTTTGTAAAGGATGTCGTTGCTCAGGAAGAACTTAGCAGCGAATTTCCTTAAGAACTTCTTGTCATTCACGGAAGCTCCTTCAGGATAATCTCTAGTCTCGAGATACCTTTTGATTTCATGGAACCAAGGTTGTTCCACTACTTTTTCAGTATTAATCTCGTGGCAATGTGCCGGTTCATCCATTCGCTTGATGGTGATTTGGGGAGCCTCATTATCCCAGTTGAGTTTAAACATGGAGGACATTGTGGCTAGAGCATCGGCTAGCTGATTCTCTTCTCGCGGGAAATGCTCGAAGGCAATTTGCTCAAAATGCGGCAACAATGTCAGGACATGTTCTTTGTATGGGATAAGATTAGGATGCTTGGTATCCCAGTCTCCTTTGATTTGGCTGATGACCAAAGCCGAGTCCCCAAATACGATCAAAGATTTGATCCCCAAGTCTATAGCAGCTTCGAGACCAAAGATGCAAGCTTCATACTCAGCCATGTTGTTTGTGCAGCTGAAACAAAGTCGGGCCGTGAAAGGAGTGTGACAACCTTCCGGAGAAATGAGTACTGCGCCAATACCATTTCCAAGTGCATTTGAAGCACCATCAAAGTACAGGGTCCATCGGGATCCCTTCTCGGGTCCGTCATATGGTCCGTCACTTTCAATGTTGTCCAAATTCATGATGTCCTCGTCTGGTAAGTCAAATCTCATGGGTTGATAGTCTTCAATAGCCTGATGAGCCAGATGGTCAGCTAGTACACTCCCTTTTATAGCTTTTTGGGTGGTGTACTGGATGTCATACTCAGTTAAGATCATTTGCCATCTAGCTATCCTTCCAGATAAAGCGGGCTTTTCGAAGATATACTTGATAGGATCCATCTTGGAAATCAACAAGGTAGTATGAGTCAACATATACTGTCTTAGTCGGCGAGCAGCCCATACCAAAGCGCAACAAGTTTTCTCGAGCAGTGAGTAGCGAGTCTCACAGTCGGTAAACTTTTTGCTAAGGTAATAAATAGCATGCTCTTTTCGACCAGACTCGTCATGCTGGCCCAAAACACACCCCATTGAGTTATCCAAGACGGTCAAATACATGATCAATGGTCTTCCTTCGACGGGTGGCATCAGAATGGGAGGTTCTAGCAAATACTCCTTGATTATATCAAAAGCAGCTTGACAATCGTCGTTCCATTCCACTACCTGATCTTTTTTCAAGAGTTTGAAAATTGGCTCACAGGTAGAAGTCAGATGTGAGATGAATCTGGCAATATAGTTTATGCGCCCCAAGAATCCTCTGACCTCCTTTTCAGTACGGGGAGCAGGCATCACTTGTATTGCTTTTACTTTTGCCGGATCGACTTCAATGCCTTTGTTGCTTACAATAAATCCCAGGAGCTTACCAGACCTAACTCCAAAAGTGCATTTACTTGGATTCAGCCTGAGCTTGTATTCTTTTAACCTGGCGAACAGCTTCTCCAAATGCTCAAGGTGCTCTTCCTCCGTTTGCGACCGAGCTATCATATCGTCTACGTAGACTTCGATCTCATGATGTATCATGTCATGAAATAAAGCTACCATGGCGCGTTGATAAGTTGCCCCTGCATTCTTCAGCCCGAACGACATTACTTTGTAACAAAAAGTGCCCCATTGCGTGACAAAAGTTGTTTTCTCCATATCCTCAGGTGCCATTTTGATCTGGTTATAGCCTGAGAATCCGTCCATGAAAGAAAACACCTTATGCTGAGATGTATTGTCGATCAAGATGTCAATATGAGGTAGCGGGAAATCATCTTTAGGGTTGGCCCTATTCAAATCCCGGTAGTCCACACACATTCTGACTTTGCCATCTTTCTTTGGTACCGGTACGATGTTAGCGACCCATTGGGGATAGGATGTAACAGCCAGGAAGCCAGCATCGAATTGCTTCATTACTTCTGCTTTGATCTTTTCGGACATGTCAGGCCTCATTCGGCAAACTTTTTGCTTGATAGGTGGACAATCCTCTCTTGTGGGGAGACGGTGAACCACGATGTCTGTGTCTAGACCCGGCATGTCTTCATAGGACCAAGCGAAGATCTCGACATACTCATTCAACAACTGTACTAGGCGCTCCTTGACTTTTGGTTCCAGATTGGCACCTACTTGTACCTCCTTCCGGTCCTCCTCGGTTCCCAAGTTAACAGTTTCCAATGGCTCTTCATGCGGTAAGATGGCCCTCTCCTCTTGTTGCAGGAGTCTGGCTAGTTCCCCGGGTACTTCACAACCTTCATCATCTTCATACTCGGCTAGATTGACCAGATCTTCAGAGTTATTGAAAGATACAGCAGAGTAGTCACCCATGGAATCCGGAGTGGATGGGTACCTGCATTGGTGAGTGTGGGTGTGTGTAAGGGATAGCCATCCTTAAACAAAAATGCAAAAAGAAAAGAAAATGAGCATAAGCAGTTTATCAAATGAAAAACGTCCAATGAATCATTAAACATGGCATATGAATATGAAAAATAGTCAAAACCCTTACAAGTGGACCTACATGCCCCGGGAAAGGCAGGAGGTGAAAAGACAGTGTACGGATTGTTTGAAAGTAAAATATTACAGACCAAACAGATAAATTACTGATGGATAAAAGTGATGGGGACAAAGTCCTTAGCCTCCCAATTGCTCAATCCTCCTCTGACAGTTGGATAAATCCACTCTTCAATGTTGCTTTCCTTGTCTTCATCTTCCAGGGCGTTGATTCTGTAAGGAGAAATTTTGACCGGCGCTCTTTCAATCTTTGACTGGCGCATAGCTTTCTGACCAGCAGCTGTGAACCCTAATCCAAACTTGTCGGTCTTATGTGGAAAGTCGGGTAACTGCCCCCATGCTGAATTCTTCCCCTCTTTAACTGCAGCCCTTGCATCCTCCAGAGATGCCATCCTGGCCATCTGTCTTGGTGTCTCAGCTGCCAACTTCGCCACTGCTATTTCAGGAAGAACTTCTTTGAAATGTTGAAACGGTGTCTCAATGAACTCTCCTTCAACCTCCACATACCGGAAAGAATTTAAATGGCTAATCATGTACTCTTCTTCGCCGTGGACAGTAATGATCTTTCCCTTTACAGGATACTTCAGCATCTGATGCAAGGAGGAGGTGACTGCTCCAGCATGGTGTATCCAAGGTCTACCCAGCAGGCAGGAATACGATGGACGGATGTCCATTACATAGAAAGTGGATTTAAACACCTCAGTGCCTATCTTGATAGGAATTTCCACCTCTCCATGGACCATTCTCTTTGATCCATCGAAAGCTCTGACGACAATATCACTCGGCTTCAATTCCAACCCTTCTCAATCTAGCCGGTCCAAGGCCTTTTTAGGCAAAACATTCAGCGATGAACCGGTATCAACCAAAACATGTGCAAGGGTGGTTCCGCGACATTCGATTGAAATATGCAAAGCATCATTGTGATTTCGGCCTTTAGGGGTCAGGTCGGCATCAGAAAAACCTAGTCCATTGTCCGCAGTCAGGCTAGCCACGCAATGTTGAAATTGATTTGCAGAGGTTTCCTGGGGCACATGAGCTGCCTTCAGAAACTTAATCAAAGCTTGAGCGTGCGCTTCTGAGCAAAGCAACAGTGCCAGCATGGAGATCTTGGAGGGGGTTTGCCCCAATTGTTCCACCACATCGTAGTCACTTCTCTTGATTATCCTCAAAATCTCGTCCATTTCTTTCTTGGAGGCTTCCGGGATCACCAAGGGTTGAGCCCTCGTCCTGACGGGCTCATCTTGTATTCCCTTTCCTTTATCAGCAATGGTAGGAGAGACAGTACTAGGAACGACAATTTCTTCAATCAAAGGAGTTCTAGCGGAGAGTTTTACTGGTGCAGGGATGACTTCTTTAGCTGATGAGGGTCCAAAGACTGCTCTTGGAGGGGCAATCTCTGGAGAAAATATTCTCCCGCTCCTGGTGATTTTGCTGGTGCCCGCAATGTTACTAATGCTGGCTTCTTCATCATCTGAATTTTCTTCAATTATTTCAACTTGCTTGATACCATGGTAATAGATGTCACCACCATAGTTCCAAGGTATCGACTTCTCAGAAACATAGGGAACAGGCCCCGACATTGTTATCTTCAAAGGTATAGACTTTGCAGCTGGTGTAATCTTAACAGGCTTTTTGACGGCCTTGGAAAGATTGGCGTGAATGGTTATGATTGAGATATTTTCAACATGAACTGGAACAGCAGGAACTTTTTCGAACAAAATTTGTCGGCTATCCATAAGGCCTTGGATGCCTTTCTTTAATAGCGGACAAACAAACGGCAGAGAGTGGCAACAGTAGCAGTCTTCTTTACATCCCGGGAAGATCCCGGCCCTTAACAAATTCAACTTAATGGTTAGCAGTGGACTAGTCAGATTACTAACGTCAACAACATACAGATCCTCTTCAATGGCATTGACATTCCGACCGTGCTTCGGCATAGGTGCAGATATCACATTGGGTTTTTCTGGAGCGTCAAACTCTACCTCCTTAGCCTCTATCAGATCCTGGATCTTATGCTTGAGTGCCCAACAATCATTGGTGTCGTGTCCAACACTGTCTGAATGATAGGCGCATTTAGCATTGGCATGATAATACGGAGAGGACGTATTTACATTCTTTGGCGCCTCCTTGATAGTGGCAAGATTCAACTTCAATAGATGGGGAAGCACTTGTGCTGGAGTCATATTAATACGGGTGAACTGCCGTTGTGGCCTTTCCACCCGTTGCTGATTTGGTCTGGATTGGTTGTAGCGAGGCTGCTCACTTGGAGTGTTTTGAATCATTACGGCCCCCACAGTTGGCCGACGCTCCATCTTCCCTGATCTTCTTTGAGAATATACCATAGTTGTCTCCTTCTTAAAAGGCTTCTTCTCAACACTTGCAGCAACACCCTTCTGAATCTTTCCTGACTTGATGCCAGCTTCTATTCTTTCGCCTGTTAAGATCAAATTGGTAAACCCTGCGGAAGAGTTACCAATTAGATGATTGAAAAATGGCCCAGATAGGGTCCCAAGAAACATATCAACGAGCTCACGATCGGTTAAAGGAGGCTGCACCCTGCCAGCCAAATCCCTCCATTTTTGTGCATATTCCTTGAATCCCTCACTTGTTCCTAGCGACATACCTTGAAGTTGGGTACGGGTAGGAGCAAGATCAGAATTATACTGGTATTGTTTATAGAAAGCGGTGGCCAAATCTTCCCAATTTCTGACACTGGTTCCTTCTAACTGATAAAACCATTCCAACTGGGCTCCCGACAGGCTGTCTTGAAAGAAGTGAATCCAGAGATTTTTATCTGCCGTATAGGGTTGAATCTTTCTCACATAGGACCTGAGATGCATTTTGGGACAAGATAGCCCGTCGTACCTCACAAACACTGGCACCTTGAACTTTGGGGGAATCACAATTCCGGCGACCAAGCCCATGTCTTCAAAATCCAAACCCGGTACTCTTTGCAATTCCATGGCAGCCAATCTGTCTTCTAAACCCTTATATTTGTCATCAGCTGGAGGATACTGCTGGTCAGAATAATCTTCATCCTCTTCAACCTCTTCCTCCTCTGCATCAGACTCGGAAGGCACCGCAACTCGATCTCTTTTACTAGTCCCCTCATCAGAAGTAGGAGGAAATTCAAGCACTCTCCGAGCTTCTCTGTCAAATCTTCTCCCCAAAGTAGCCACTCCGACCCTCTTTTTCTTCTTCATTGGGTCCTTATTCTCCAGATGAGCCTTGATGTCCTCTTGACTTTTAACCAAAGTCATCAGGAGTTGCTGGAACTGTGCATTCTGGGCTTGTAGGTCTTTGACTGTTTGCTCGAGATCCATCCTACTGAAATAAACAGCAGATAGATAAGGAAACCTGGAGTGAGACCTGCTTATGCACATGATGAATGGTATGCTGATGTATGCAATGCATTCAAGGATTTAGGACATTCAAAATTGTTTCAGACAAAGAAAAACGCACGTCATATTAGTAAGAAGAAATTTGTTGGTACATAAATGCCCCATGGGCCAAATGTTACAAAACAAACTTCTCAAGGCAGAAAGACATTGCGCATCCTCTTCGGTGCGATGTAGGTGTTGAGGGCCTCTTGCTCGTGGAGTCGGCGGGTAAGCTCTAGAACCTTCTTTTCACTGGCGTAGTAGCTAGCTTCAAAAGTGTTTCGTTCCTCCTTGAGCTGAATCCAACTTTTCTGCATTTCCTCCCACGATGTAGGCATGTCTGGATGTAGGATGGTGTAGGGAACCTCTCCTTCATTGACAGGCTCTTTAATCATAGGGAGAACATGAGGATAAGGCATCATTAGACTTTGGGCTCGGGCTCGTACCCACTTGAGATAGGGCTCAAGAGGGATGGAGTTCTTGTGTCCCAGAGTCTTGCTATCAACCTTGTTGAGTTTTCCCCAAGCTCTGATGAATCTTTGGCGAAGTCCTTGCGCATCGTTGTTGAAGTCAAAAACTAGGCTAGGAATCAACATGTCATGAGGGCCATCCCTCCGTGCATATCCAAATTGCCTCAAAGCTAGGCAAGGGTTGTAGGTGATACCTCCCCTGATTCCAAGTAAAGGAACATTAGGAAACTCTCCGCAACGATCGACGATGATGACATTTTCTCTGGACCGAGAACACCAATGCACATCAGAATGAGTAAGAGTCATCAATCGTTGGGACCACCTTGTATCTTGGTCATTCTTCAAGACAGATTGTGGAAGGTGCGAAATAAACCACCTTGCAAGGATAGGAGTACATCACATGAGAACACCCCTCTTTCTCATTGTTCGTGTGTAAAATGAGTGAAGGATGTCCCTAAGCAATGTTGGTATTGGATTTCTGGACAAGAAGATTTTGACGGCGTTGACATCTACCAATTGGTCAGGATTTGGGAACAAGACCAACCCATAGATAAGGAGTGCCACAACCTCTTCAAAGGCTTGTAGGTCCAATGAGTTCCAACATTCTTGTGCCTTCTCAAACAAGAATTTTGCTAAGAATCCTTTGATGCCGCTTCTGGTTTCCCAATGCCCCTTGATTTCAGATGGTTGTAGACGTAGTGCTCGAGCAACATCTTCAGGCTTTGGTTCCTTCTCCGTACCGTTGAAGGGTAGTTGATTAAGGATAGGGATTCTTAGGAGTTGAGAGAACTCCTCCAAAGTGGGAACCAACTGATAATCAGGGAAAGTGAAGCAGTGGTGAAGAGGGTCAAAGAACTGGAATAGCACTTTCATCATGTCTTCTTCAATGTTGGTGTTGACTAGGCTGAGCAGTCTACCATGTCTTTCACTGAAGGATGAATTTTCCGGAATTCTTGAAGTGATCTCCTTGAGTTGAGGAGATATTCTCACAAGGTTGACTTGAATGGTATTTCTGCGAGGAACTTCCATGACCTACAAAACAAGAACAAAGCTGAAGATCCAAAACCCTTGAAATGGTTAGTGAATGCATATGATGTTTTATGATGTTTATGATGTATGCACAAAACATATGCACAAGCAAATCACACCAAACCCTAATTTCAGGCTTGCATGGGGTTTCATAGGTAATTACCCTCTTGAGTGTAGTTGGCTAAAAAACCTGTCCTATAAATAGTAACCGGGTTCTAAGGAGCTCAATATCATTGGATTGTTTTCATTGTTCATTGTTTTGGTTTAGCCACTTAACTAGCGACCAAAATATTCCAAGAAAACAACCCTCAATGAGTGTAGTATCGAGTATCTACCAACTTCGGACTGCACCAAAGCCGGTCATCTCACTACCCCTAATAAAAAGGCCAAGATGGTCAAGTAAGGTTCTAGGTCATTAGTGCTTAGTGACATCACTCAGCGGCCCCGTACTCTCCTTGATTGAACTCAAGGGTTACCGGTACTCACAAATATGTCGCACTAATATAGCTATTGCTTAGACCGTGTCGGTATACCCCGCACAGTTTCCACAACGTATTGCTATCTATGAATGTTTCCCAAAAATCCGGGTGGAGGATTGTAAACCCAAACAATAGAGCCAAAGTATAAAGCAAGCAAATCAAACAATTAGTCATGCAAGAGGGTGATCTAAGCCCTAAGGTTACTCCACTTTAAAATTCTCCCCAACAGAGTCGCCAGTTCTGTGATACGGTGGGAGAACTGACTAGGGTTTTGCGTTTGTTTTCGCAAATGTTTCGGTTGAGCAAGAGTCGCCACCGACTTTTTATTTTATCCTAAGGAAAGGTTTAAAAAGCACAGCAAAAACCTTTGAGATTTTTCTTGGGTTCGGGGAGTAGATTATAGAAGGAGAAGGTATTAGCACCCCTTCTATCCATGGTTATCCATGGGCTCTTAGATACTTGCTTAGATCAACTTGCCTTAGTTTTCAATTGTGTGAAATGGTGCTTTGTGTGTGGCTTTGAAAAGGTTTTGAAAAAATATGCCTTGCATAGGCTACCCTTGTAACAATTCTTTACTCGAATGTTTTACAAAGGTGTTTGTCTTTTTGAAAAGATGTTTCAAGGTTTTTTTGAAAGCTTGTTTTGAAAGTGTTTGTGAAGTGGATTTTGAAATTAGGCAAGTGTTTTCTTGGAAAGTTGACAAGTACTTAAGAGCTTATCTACCCTAAAGTTTTCTCAAAGTTTTTTGTCATGTTTTAAACCTTTTGACAATTTTGTTCCACCATTGCATTTGGTGGACAATCTTGTCTTAGGAGGTGAAAGGGACGGGCGCGGGTCATCGTTTGGACCATAATTGCAATAGTGTTAAATGTCTTTGGGCAATTTTCTTTAAGGGACTTGATCATTTGTTTTTGTTTGTTTTGAAAAGTTTTATCGAGGGACTATGATCATTCAATTTGTTTGTTTTGCCCAAAGAAGTTCAACATGCAATGTGGCCCATTTTTGAAAGGCCACAAGGTGGAATACCCTAGGGGGTGCAAGTGTGAGATGTGTTGTTTATTTTCATGCTCATTTATCTTGTATTAGGTCCAACTATTTTTGTTCATTTTTATTCGCATACAAAACCCTAATTCTAGCATAGTATGTTAGAAAGCGATAAAAGTGCGAAATTTAAATTCCTACGCTATTACATCACAATAATATAAAGAGGGGGGGTACAATGTTCAAATGGGGGATATTTAGACAAGAATTTAAATCTAAGCTATTACATCATTTGCTTTGAATATTTACAAGGTAATTTAATTGCATAATTAAATAGAAATGAGATAAATATGCAAAAGGCAAAAAGAAAGTTTTTATATGTATGAGAAAAATGTTGTTTATGTAAAATAAAATAAGAAAATAAAAAGGTATTATTTTTGGAGTATTTTCATACTTAGGGCAAAAACCCTAATTCTAATCAAAATGTATATTAATTAATTAATTCACATAATATTTATCATTTACATACAAAAATAAAATAAAATATGGTATATTTGTAAAAAGGCATTTTTTAGTATTAAATATTAAAAAATAAAATATGTACATTATTTGATATTTTATTCTAAGTATATTAATAAATATGTATTTATATTTACATTATTTTAAATATGTATTATGGATAAATAATAATAATATTTAATATTTTTAGAAAATAGTATTTTTTATATAAAATATTTTCAGAGGGTAATATAAAATAAAAATGAAAATGAAAATGTATTTACACTATTTTTTCTATTTATTCTAAATAATAATATATATTCATTTATGTATAAATCAAAAGAAAATCAAATAAATACCAAATAAAATAAAAAAATGATGAGAAAAATATTTTCAAAATTTTAATATGCTGAGAAAAAATAAATGAATCAAATAAAAAAAGAAAATGTCAAAAATCATTAAAAATAAAGCAAATGGGCTTGGGGGGTATGAACATGGAAATAGGGTGTGAAAAGAAAATAGTTCCAGGCCCAGCCCAGACCACTTCTTCTTCAACCTCTGTACAACAAAACGCGCGCCTGCAAGCTTCGTTTGAAATCCTGATTCTTTGATTTTTTGAACAAACTTCCAACACAAAAGATGTTAAGCATGAAACCACGATTCCAAATATGTAAAGAACATCTCCTAACTCTCAAAAATGAGAGAGAATTTTAGTGATCCCAAATCTTAACCTAAGTTTTCTGTCATTTTCAAACTCTAAATTCTCTCTACTCAGGCAAAAGAAATGAAAAGTAAAGACATGGACATGTTCAGTGGCATGAGTATGACATTATTTCTTCACAAACTTAAGACTAATGATGCATAATAAGAGATATACGAATTCAAACTTTTACCTATTCAGTTGAACTTCTATCTGGAGATGTAGGAACTTTCAGTGCAAGGTGGTGATTGGAAAAGCTTCCTTGAGGTTCAGGGATGCTATTCCAATGCTTACTTTGTCTTGAAAGCTTCTGAATCAAGCTATAGAATTTAACCTGCAAGTCAAAAATGAGAAAATGGTGGAAGTGGTTAGAGCAATTACAGATCGTGCCTCAGCTTCTGGATAGCTTGCCTAGGTTGTATGGAAGGTAGAGGAACAAGTTTGGGCCAGAAAGCTTGGAGGGATTGAGAGATGGCACTCAATCTGCAGGGGTTGCTCTGTTTGAGCAGTTTGATGGTGTTTCTGAGATGGAGGGTGTTTGAGAGGTGCAAAGGTCGTGTGTTAGCTTGGTTGGGATATGCTGAGTATGTTTGATAAGTTTGTTCTTGTGTCTCTATGCTGATATGAGAGTTGTCATGAGTTATGGGACTTTTCTTCACACTTAAGCAACAAAATGCAACTTGTGATCCTAGGCATGTAGAGGGCCCCTAATGTGCTGCATAATCCCTCCTTGATCAGTGTGTTATGTCCATAAACTTGTGCCATTCAGATTTGCAATGTACTTGTTGGATTTCAAAATTGACATAAAGCTACCTTTTACCAAAATGGTTAATTTGCTTTATCTAGTTTGGGATTAAACCTTTATACAATGTTCAAACTCATAGAACAACACCTTAACACAATGAATATGCATTAAATTATGGAGTGTAACTTGGTTTAAGGACCTGTAATCTATCCTAAAGCATGCTGAGTTCAAATTTGCAAAGTTATGGATATGGAACTTGGTCATGAACAAAGTGGTTTTTTGCTATATTGTGAAATTCGATTCTCTCTAACCATGAGGTTGTTTGAGAAGTTCTTGGACATTTTGGAAAGCTTGGAATGTATACTACAATCCATATTTGAAATTAAAATTGAAATTCCAAGTGGAAGTGTATGGAAAATGGCCTTGAAGTGGGGTAGAAAACCTTGTCAAAATAGGTTAAAATTCTACTAAGTTAAAAATGGTTTAGTGCCCTTATTCAAAAATTTGTAACTTGAGATACAAGCTTCAAATGAGAAAACTTTGTGAATCAAAGTTGTAGATTATGCAACAAGATACAACTTTCATGTTTTGACTTTTGTTTGAATCCAAATGGATCTTGGTGAAAAGGTGGGGCAAAGTTGGGAAAAAATTAGGGTTTTTCATAACTTAGAAAAATTCTAAGTTATGAAAAATTCCATTTTCTAAGCCTAATTTGCATTTTGTGATTTATTGGTGAACAAGTTTCATGATTTGGAATGTTTTGATGAAAAATGAATATTGACTCTTGATTTTGACCAAAAAGTCAAAGTTTGACTTTTCAGTATACAGTCAAAATTGATCAGTTGACTGGGAAATTCAACTGTCAACCTTGTGTACTTGGGATTTTTTGAGTTTGTTGATCATGTCAAGATAATTCCATAGGGTCCTTGAGTCCATGTGTGGGCTTGGTTTACCATTGGCTAGGTCAAACAGTCAAAAATTGCCTTTGTGCAGTCAAAACCCTTAAAATGACCATTTTGCCCTTTTGGTGATCTGATCAAATTTCTTGTGGAATTGTGATCCAAACTTGATCAAATGGTTCATGTGAGTCCAATATGTTGATGTGGGTCAATCTTCATGAGGTTTGACTGTCAATTGGCCACATTTGACTTTTTCCCCAATACAGTTGATTTCTAGGTCAACTGTCCAATTGACTGGGCAAAACTTGGAATTAGGACTTGAAACTTGATATGGGTAAACTTGGGGGCCCAATATGAAGCATGAAAGTCATCTTAGGCATTT
This sequence comes from Vicia faba, assembly GCA_948472305.1. Lineage (NCBI taxonomy): Eukaryota > Viridiplantae > Streptophyta > Magnoliopsida > Fabales > Fabaceae > Vicia > Vicia faba. The sequence goes on along the minus strand of OX451736.1, from coordinate 1,731,801,971 downwards.
TGGGTCAAAACATCTTTATGCAAACACAAACCCTAATTTGAGTCAACAGTGCAAGGAGAGGTCTTGAGCAGATGAAACCCTAACTGGATCCTGAGCTTCAAGGGCTTTGTGATGAGAAATCAATGAGAAATGGGAGGGAAAATTTTGGGGTACAACAGGCGCCGTACCCTTTGTTTCTTTTCTTCATCTCTTTCTCACTCGATCGTCCCTCCCCTTCTGATTCTTGAAGAAAATGCTCTTTTTGGGCTCTTGATTTCAAATTGATTGGTACTTTTTTCAGGGAGAAAGTTTTGAAATTGATTTAACAAAAAAGGGGTTTTATAACGCGTTTTCTGATTTTCCACTAACCTCACGTTGCCGGAGCACCCTCACTCTCACATACTCTCAATGATCAGTGATGTTGTTTTAAAATGGTATAGTTCGTTTTTTTTGGATTTAACAGTTCGTTGTTTATGTTTTGCTCATGTTTCTTTGTTATTAACCTACTGTGATATGCTTGAGACGTAGGAATTGTTATGAGGGAGATAAAGTTATACCTGTGGGATTTTCTCTGTGATGAAAGGGAATGGTGAGGCTTGAGGGAGGTGACGGTGCTCCTTGGTGGCCGGAGGAGTGAAGTGGAAGAAATGATGAAGAACGCGTGGGCTTTGGTAACTTCTCTTTGTCTATCCTGTTTTCTGAATGAGGATGATGTTGTTTCTCACTTTGATGATGATTTGGTATGATTTTGTTTGTTGGTAGTTGATGATGATTAAACTGATTTGAACTTGTTTGTTGTTGGTTAATGATGATGTTCTTCTGATTTGAACCTGTTTGTTGTTGGTTAATGATTGACAACGATGATGATTATCCCGAGACTTTGTTTTGTTGGTAGCTTTTGTTGATGATGATAGTTTGTTATGAAACTTCGTTTTGTTGGTATTTTTTGTTGATGATGATAGTTTATTCTGAAACTTCGTTTTGTTGGTATTTTTTGTGAGCTACAGGTTTTTGTGAATATTTTGCAGCTAGTTGGCTTTTTGTGAGCTACAGGTCTTTGTGAACATTTTGCAGCTTGAACTTGCAGTTTTTTTTTGTATGCTTGAACTGCTATGCAGGTTCTGATTTTTGTGGCTTGGCTAGTTGGGAACTGTTAGGCAGTGTTTGTTACAGTTTTGTTGCAGTTTGAAATCTGCAGGTTTGGCTGTTTGTTTGGTTGTGCAGTTTGGTTCTGCTAACAGGTTTGGGATTGGTAGTTTTGGCCATGTTTGAAATTGTTATGCAGTTTGTGACTGCTTGTTTTTTTTGAGTTGTTTCCCAGGGTTTGGGAGTTTTTGTGCAGGTTTTGTTGTTTGAAACTGTTAAAGGTTTTTTTGGAGATTGTTGTGAATGTTTTTTGCAGCTTTGACCAAAATGTTCTCTCTCTTTCTTCCATCTTGATAGTGTTATATCTAGTTGCTTTTGTTTTGTAACTTGTGACAGATTAGCCAAACTGTACAATCCCAACAAAAAGGTGATATCTTTTCTCTCTCTCCTCTCTCCATGATAAAAAGCAACAATGTTTTTCTCTGCTTTTCTGAAAAGTTTTCCCATTTTTTAGGAAAATGATGAAAAAGTTGTTTCAAATAAGCTTTGCTTGTGATTTGGTTTACCATACTTTACTTGCCTGTTGTGTTGTACTTGTCCTGCTGCATTGCTTAGTTTTCCTTTGTATGCTGCATTGTTTAGTTTGCCTTTGTATGCTGCATTGTTTAGTTTTCATCTAGTTTGGATGCTTTGTTTAGTACAATTTGGCGTCTTGTTTGTGCTGTTTGGGCAGCATGCTGCAGTTTGGCTGTTATGTTTTTAGTTGGACCATTTGCCTTGCATTCTTTAGCTTGCATTTTTCATTTTTCTCTTTGTGAACCAAGAAGAGTAATCTTCTTGTGATTTGCAAAGAGAAAAAAATAAAAACATGATGAAATGAAAATATCTCCTCTGATTCCAAACGGCAAACTTTAATGATGAAAATTTTCTTTTCTTTTTGTTTTTGAAAATTCTTGTTAATGCTCAATCAACTGTACTAATTTTTTCTGTCTTTCTTTCATGTGAGCGCAAGTTGGACGGTGACAAAGCAGAGGAAGCAGGAGACTTTGTGGCGAGCATGGGAGCAATGGAAACTTAGGCTTAGATTCAATTCTTTGTAACTTAGAGATAAATATTCAAACAAATGTACCAATTTACTTTTCAAATACAATAAGTTGCACAACTTAAAGCATTTAAATAATAAACTGTATTGTAACATTTTTGAAATAAATGAAAAAGTCTTTATGAGATAATCTGATATCCATTAAAATCTTCTACTGTTAGCAACTTGTAATTCTCTCCTCAAGTCTTCACTGATTCTTTAAGATTCCTGATTAAAATAAGTGAAACTGCATTCCAATAATTCCAATACAGATAACTTAAACTTTAAGTAATCCAATAACTCTGTAATCTCGTAACCTTGCAACAGTATTCCAATTAAAACACGCACTGTGTATTCTAATAAACAAGCAAACGTTTCATTCCATTAATAAGCAAATGTCTTAACAGACGCACATTATCTGGTTAACCTGGATCAGACAAAACCTGAATGTTCCAAATGACAGTCTCAACTCCCATTTCTTGTCCCAGATAAATAGGCCTTGAGAACAACCAGTAACCTTTCAGTAAGCTTAAAAAAGTGTGAAAACATGTGACAGTTAATTGAATTTCTGAGAATTCAGTTTCTTCTGAGAAATGCGAGAAAAACCCTAATTCTTGATCTACTGCCAAAGAAAAGTCTGTCTGATCGATTCCTGAGCCAATCTTGAAAATCTGAGAAAACCCTAGGGTTGTGATTTCTTGTGAAAATTGGGAGGGCAAATTTTTGGGTACAACAACTGGGCACACACATCATATTAAATATACATCTCAATATGGAAACTCTTATGCTAATTCAAAGTTCAAACAGAACTTTAAATACTCTAACCCAAGAGGACCCAAAAAGATATGGGTACCAAAAGACAAAATCATCTATGTTGCAGATATTTTTAACAGCAAGGTTGATACTCCAGTACTAAAACCTGGACTCTGGATGCTCTCTACTCATGGAGGAAAGAAAGCATATGTTCCAAGGCCTGAAATCTAAAAGATTCTAAGGTTTCAGAGGCAATCAGAAACAGAAGATTACTGGCTCTGAAACTATTGGAAACAGGAATGGAAATACAACATCAGAAGCTATGAATGAAGCATGTCTAAAAGGAAAGTTTTCAGAACTTTCTTTTAAAATTATAAAATGTTGATTCTTCCTCTAGGCCACTAGAAACATCTTATATTTAAATCTTTTTGAATGTACTTGTTTTTATTCTGAACAAGTTTGATTCTAAAGCACAAAGGTGTTTTCTGCTTGGATATTCTGAACGCTCAAAAGGCCATAGAATATACAACACAGAAACTCTGATTGTTGAAAAATCAATCAAAGTCAGGTTTGATGATAAGCTTGGCCAGCAACAGCCAAAGCAAATTGATTTTTCCGTAGGTACAGAATATCATCCCTCAATCTCTGAAAAGTCAAAAGCAAAGGAAGAGTCAGAACATCATCCTCTTGACAATACTCTGGATAATCTCAGAATCTATGAACAACCCACTCAGAAAAGATGAGCTCTCAGATGATGTGAATGAAAAGTCAGTCAAAAGATTTTAATCTTTATGATACTCAGAAGTTAATTAGATCAAACAGTTGTCCCATGCAACCTTCAGGATATGAACACTTGGTGTGTTTCTGAAAGGTCACGCGTACTAAGCTATTGACGCCGTTCTAGGTAACTGTTATGATTTGATTAAAATCTCACGTTTTCCCCTTACTTTTCAATTTCATTAAATGCTAAGTTATGATTAGATTCTTTTTAATTAAATTTTTATTAAATACTCTTTTTACAGTTTTATTTTTAACCTATTTCTGAAAAGTCTTCATATAAATACCTTTGTAAAAACCTTTCTCACTTTTTACCGTCTCTTTCAAAACTCAAACGTCTCTGTGCATTTTTCTCTGAAATTTTTCTTCTCTCAAACCTAATTGCTCCAATGGCTTCCTCCTCCACTCATTATGAGAACATTCAATCTGAGCAATACATTGTTCCTGAGAGAACCACTCTCATACCAGTGGATATCTTAGAGGTTATAAGTGAAATAACGGTGGACTTTGAGAATCTTAAAGATAATGGTTTTTATCTTCTTCCCGCTGTTGAGTTTCAAGGTTAGGGAAACTTCTTCGACCGTCTAGTTGGTCCAGTTTTTCCTCATCTTGTTAAAGAATTCTGGATACATGCAATTGCTTCTCCAAAGGTCATTCTCTCTTTCATGATGGATAAGGAAATCTCCATTACTGAAAACCTAATCAGAAAAACTCTAGGTTTTGAAGGAACTGGAGTAACTGGAATTGCTAATGGAAGAATGGAAATGTCAAAGGTTTATGCAGAAATTTTCACAAATGGGCAAGGGTCGTCAAAGGTTAGAGACTTGAAAAATAAGTACAAGATATGGGCAAGAATAATCCATGGTTGCATTCATCATAGAAAGGAAACTAGCTCTCCAGACTATATAAATGCTGACCAACAATACTTGTTGTTCTGTCTTAGAACAAATATTAAAATTGATTTACCCTATCTCTTGTTTGATCATCTCTAGACTCATGTGAAAGAAATGAGAGAAGCAGAAAGAATGAAGAACCCAAAATCCAAAAGGAATTGGATTCCAATGGGGAGACTGATTTCAGACATTCTGACTGAGAATGGTCTGATTGCTCAACTGGATGAAGCGAATCAGCTGGGGGAGTTAGAGCCTACTTGTGGAAAGGCTCTGACTGGAAAGAACTTGGTGAAGAGGTAGATTATAGACAAGCTGCTGATAGAACTAACTCCTTTTGTGCCAGCAACTGTTAAGAGAAGGAGGATTCCAATTGATGATTTTCCACTGTTCGACTGAGGTGATCACCCATGCATCATCCTGCATTACATTCAAATCTGTAAAGAAAGTGGAACACCCATTGATCCTGCCTAGCTGCAAGGAAGACACGAAGTTGCTCCAGATGTTGTTCTTCAGCAACCTTTGAAGAGGAAAGCTGTTGAAGGACCTTTTGCCAGACCTCAGAAGAAGAACAAAAAATCAGGTACACCAGCTAAAACTGTATCTGTTTATGATTCTGAAAATATATCTACATCTGCTGAACCCCAAACCCTAGGAGACATAGATGTTGATATAGACCCGACCATACCCTCTGATCCTATTGCTGAAAATCCTCAAAGAAATCAAGTTTGATCAGACTTGAGTGATTTTGACTCTGATGATTATTCTGAAACACAAACAGAATCCTCTCACTCAGAACCCTTTCAAACACCTACTGAAAATCTTTCTATACCTCCTCCCAGACCATTATCACCCAGACCTACTGGATGGTATGATGCTGGTTCTTGGAGAATACCAGGAATAAACGAACCTCTGGCCACTCTAAAGCCACCATTCAACCTACCTTTTGAAAACATTTTTGCCTTAAACATAACACAAACACAAAATCCCACCCCAACTGCTGACAACACCATAATCATTTCACCTGACATCACACCACCTACATCTCCACAACTTCTAACTCCTGACTCACCAGTGATTTCACCTCCTCACATTCCAAAACATTAAACTCATGAACCATCTGAACCATCACCAACACACGAACCCTCTGAAACTCATGCATCATCTGAACCTCATGATCAATCTGCAACACCTGACCCTTTTGAACAACCTGACCAACCTGATCAATCAGAAACCCATGAACAATTAGAAAATCTTGAACCAACTGACTTTTTGAAAACTGTAGTTGATTTTGAATCACTACAATTTCTGAAAAATAAAACTTTCAAAAAGGCTGTTCCAAAACCTGTTCAGCCAGATGTAAATATATTCTTTCAGAATTTTTTAACAGAAGTTCGAGCTTGGTTGGACCCGCTGAAGGCAGATTGCACCAGGAATGTGAACCCAACAGCAATAGATCTTCTATGGGAAAATTTCAGAAGAACGTTAGATACTGAGTCACTGAAGCTGCAAGATTTATGTCAGTCTCATGTGATTGAGAACTTCTCCAAGCATCTGCATGCTTTTCAGTCAGAATTTGCTGATATTTGGGACAAGAAGTCTTCTCTGATGATTACTGATGCTCCAACTGATGAAATGGACATTTCAGAAGATGAATTTGAAGAATCCTCTGAAGATTCAAATCCTCTGGCAATTGTTCTGTTGAATCAACCTTCTGTAAAAGCTGCACCTGAACCAGTGCCAACTCTTGTGATGGATCTGGGCACTCTTTTGTCAACTTTTGTTCATTCTGACTCAACGGTGGCTACTCCAAAGGTTGTTTCTGCTGAAGCTTCTACATCCTCTGATCCTACTTCACTTGTAATGAATACTCTGAATGAGCTCAAGAGGGATAACGAAGCTATTCATGAGCGCTTGGACAAGCAAGATGAGACAAACCAAGAAACCAGAACATGGATGATGAAACAAGAGGAATCTGCATCTGAGATCAAGAATCTTCTTATGGCCCTTGTTTCTAAGAAATCTTAGTGTCATTTTGTTTCTTGTTTGTTTGTTGTTTTGTTGAACCTCTGAATCTTTTATTATAAAATTTTTAAGCTCTTCAACTATTTTTTATATATACTTTTTTATTATGCCAAAAAGGGGGAGAAAATGAGTATTTTGATCTAATCTCTGATTAACAGTTATGGGACTAAGTCAAACATTCTAACAAAATACAAGATTTCTTTCTATGCTTTAAAGATCTTTGCATGTATCATTTAAACTCTGGAAGTTTATTTCAAATGAACATTATCTTCAAAAGAACCTGATGAAGAAATCTCAGAAGAAATATTCCAAAGCTCTGATGAAAATTCTCAGGAAGTTTTTCTTATAGAAATATTTATTTCAGGGGGAGATTGCTATCTCTTATTAAAATTTATTTCTATATCTGAATATATTTTTGTCATCATCAAAAAGGGGGAGATTGTTAGAACAAGATGGGTTCTGTTCATATCTCAGAGTTTTGATGATAATAATAAATTATATTTTATATATTTGATACTCTGATGAACGTATTTAACTGTTTCAGATAATGTTCTGACAGAAGCATCTTGATGTGCTAAGCTGAAAATAAATGAAGAAGTTCCTTGATGAAAGAACTATTTGTTTTAGCGCAAGTACTGATGCTGATGTTGTCTCTGATAATGTTTTGACAGAAGCATCTTGATGTGCTGAGCTGAAAATATATGAAGAAGCTCTTTTGATGAAAGAACCTTTTGCTTTAACGCAAGTGTTGATGCTGATGCTGACTCTAGTAAGATAATTAGTTTATTACATCTTCTAACGCTTAGCAAGTTTCTGTGTAAGCTATGTTTCAGAAGTTCTTTGAAAGCAAGTGCTTTTTAGAAGATATTTGAAAGCAAGTTCTATTCAGAAGATCTTTGAAAGCAAGTGCTGTTTAGAAGATATTTGAAAGCAAGTGTTGTTCAGAAGATATTTGAAACCAAGCGCTGATCAGAAGTACTTAGCAAGCAAAGCATTGTTTAGAAGATATGCAAGCATGTTCTGAATCAAGATGTGAAGCCAAGTTCTGAATTAATATAGAAGATAACAAGTCTTGTCAAGCTTCAGGAAACATGTTCTTACAAGTGTCGTTTGCTCATTTAATGCAAAGACGGCTACATGCACTCAAGTGTCTACGCTAGTGCATTGGAAAATGGAATAGTGCAAGGAAACACGCAAACATTTAATGCTCTCTATTTGAAGGCAGCAACGGTCATGTTTCTTCATGCTATATATAGAAGAACATTTATTGCAATCCAACTAACGCTTAACTCCTCAACCAAAATACTGAAAGATTGAACAACTGAATTCTGAATAGAACTGAACAAATTCAAAAAGAAGCTAAAGCTACGTGAAAAATTCTGGGCTCACAAATTCATAATTCATACACTTTGTGCTATAAAATTCTTAGTGAAAAATCACAGTTGTGATATAGCTTTCTTAGAAGCAAATTTTGTTTCAGTATCTGTAAAGATTTATATCTTGTAATTGTTCCTTGAGAGACCAAGGTTGGTCAGATTTCTCAAGTAGACTAGGACTAGTTTGAGTCTTAGTGGTGTTAGTCACTTGTAAGGTTACTTGTGCATTGTTAGTCACAACAGTTGTTGTGTGATTGTAATCAGTTGATTATAGTGGATTAAGTCCTTGTTGAGAAAGGCGAAATCACCTTGGCGGGTGGACTGGAGTAGTTTGAGTTCAAACGAATCGAGATAAAAATAACCTTGTCTTTCCATTATTGTTGTGCCTTTAAGAAAAAGAAAAAGAAAAACTTATTCAACCCCTCCTCCCCTTCTAAGTGTTTTCTCCACCTTCACTTCCAACGTTCACTGAAGGTAGCAAAAAGATAACAATCACTAACGTTCACTGATGGCGAACTACCAACTTTCACTGAAGGTAGATAGAAAAGAAATATCATAGCACCAACGTTCACTAACGGTGAACTACCAACGTTCACTGAAGGTAGCAAAAAGAATAACAAGTTTCTCCAAAATTCTGGCGTTTCACCTAGAACGGGTCTCAACTTCTTCTTTAACCAAGGCATTTCGCCTGGAAAGGGTAATATATAAGTTGTCTCAAATAAAGAAACTACCACTTGTAAAGATTTCACAATGAAATGACTCTGTGATATTGAAAGACTCGCCATCCACTGGAGTAATTTGACAACAAACTGCAAACTATTCGTTCATAGAGAAGATAGCAAAAAAGTAACACCGACTTTTACGGGGAAGTACAAGTTGCTCAAATAAAGAGACCTCTTATTTGTTGTTATAGGAAGGATCGTAAAAATGACTTTCTGGGGAAAGCAATATGGCTTCCTGGGGAAAGAAATATGACTTCCTGGGGAAAGCAATATGGCTTCCTGGGGAAAGAAATATGACTTCTCGGGGAAGGAATCATGACTTCCTGGGGAATGAAATACAACTTCCTGGGGAATGAAATATAGCTTCCTAGGGAAATGCCAACATATTCCTGCTGAGGAGATAAACGTTTTCTCATGCCAAAATAAATGCACATTCTCAAACCAATGCTCGAAGCTTGAAAAAATCCAAAGTAATAATATTGTTGGGAACCAAAGATTCAAACCAGAAATAAACTGGAACGAAACAGTCAACCAAAATATATCCTTTGAGAAAAAAACTCAAGAGGGAAACCCAATCTATCCAGACAAAGAGTTGTACAGGAAGGCTAAAGTAAAAATCTTCCACGAGGGATAACTCAGTGGGGAAATTGAAAGAATATACACTTTTTGCTTAAGGCCGACACTCTATTGGAGAGAGGAAAACACAACTCTGCAAAACAGGGTAATATGTCAACAAAATATTAACGAATGTGAATGAGAATTGATTTGATAAATTTAACTATGAATGATGTATGTATGAATGTATGAGTGTTATCAAGTATATGTTGACAAAACAGACATATAACACTGGGAATAACCAGGCAAAACCAACTCGAGCATAATCAACACTCGGCTAAATCACATCCAAGATGAAAATTCCATAAGAAAATAAGCACCAACTGAGGAAACAGAATCCTATTTCGCGGCTTAACTTCACTGGGAAGGAACATAATTCGGAAGTAAACAAATCATAGCGATAAAACAATACAGATACAGGGATATAACATCCTTCTCCAGGCTTCACCAGGGAATAGCACTCAGACTTCTATGGGGAAACAAATGTTTTCACGGTCTGCACTTCTACTGGGGATTGCAATACTGATTTCAAATAAGGCAGATGGAAACCATATCGGTAAAACATCAACTAAGGATTTCATGCTGACTTCATTGGGGAAATATCTTACAGACTTCACTAGGGGAGATAATGCCTCATTATCGAGATATCAACTGAGGACCTCATGCTAACCTCAATAGGGAGGACAACACCACATCGTCGAGGGGAAATCGAGATGCATTCTTCAATATTGAGAGTAAGTATTGCACCAACTTCTCTGGGGAAAAAGTATGAAACCTCATGGGGATAACAACTTGGGGAGTTAAGAAGTCAAACATTACAGCAAGAAATCAATCTTCTGGGGATTTTAAATCAAACCCAACACTTGGCGGGTGAAAACCCAAAAAAATGACAAATGCATCAACATTTCTTAAATAAAACATTGCCCTTGCCTGATTATCGGGCAATCAAACAAAATGCAAGTACTGCCGAAAGGGAGATGCTTCGTAAATGAGTCAAATATCAGCATGCACGAGGAGAAAAGACTTCTATTAAATGAGTGAAGCCTTCATTGGGGAATCTCAGATTGAGTCTTCATATCATGCAAACTTATTCCAACAAAAGATGCCCTGGGGTAGACTTCCTAGGGAATCAAGAAGTCAACTTTATAGAAAGAGGTCAAGCTCATGGGGATTTAAAATCAAACCCAACACTTGGCGGGTGAAAACCCAATGGGTTGACAATTGTATCAACACTTCTTAGAAAATATACTGCTCTGGTCTAGTTGCCTGGGAAATAAATACCAATAATAATGTCAATACTGCAGAAAGAGTGACATTTTGTAAATAGCTTCATCTCAGAATACCAAGGGAATAAGACTTTTCGTCGTATAAGGGAAGACTTTGCTGGGGAATCTGGGAGAGAGGCCTCAGACCATGCAAACCCAAAATCAAAAATGAACCAAGACTTGAATGGGGACAATGGGATCACAAACCCAATACCACACCTTACGCCAATTGGTATCGTCTTTAATATAAAAAAAACAATGTGCATACCATCGAAAACGACCTGAGAAAACCTTCCTGGGGGAAACAAAAATTCCCAAAATTACTGGAGTTCGTCCATTCCTGGGATCACCACTTTTGTTTTCCTCTTGAACCACAAAATCTAAAGTAAAAGTAAGTTGTAAATTATTTTTGAAAAATAATTTTGTTATTTAATCTTTTTTCTGTGAAAATTATTATCAATAATAAATGGAGTCTTTGTAAGCTGAATAAAAATAAGAATTACAAAGAATTGGGTAAAAGCTCAAATTTTATTGATAGAATGGTAGTCTGCGAATGGCGAGACTCCATGGATGATTATAAAGTTCGGAAAATGGTAATATATAATGGAAAAGATACATTGAGATACAATGGCCACTATTCCCTCTATCAACTTTGAAATTCTGAGCAGAAGCTTCCGTTGAAGTACGGTGAGGATCCAAGAAGATTGTTGCTTCAATGATCAAGTCTTGTCTGATGTAGTTACTTGCCAAGAAAGTCCCTAACTTTTGCCTAAGCTGCCCTTGCAGGTTTTCAACTTAGCGGGAAATTTTATTTTGTTTATGTCATTTTTACCTAGACCGTCCTTTTGGGTTTTCAGCCTACCGAGACGCTCCTTTTTGCCTAAGTCACTCTTTCGGGTTTTTAACTTAGCGAGCTGTTCTTTTATTTCTTTAGGCAAAGTATTTCTTGACTGCATCAACATTCATGGGACATGGGAACTCCTCCCCATCCATAGTTTCAAGAATTAATGCACCACCTAAGAAGGTTTTCTTGACAACATATGGGCCTTCAAAATTGGGAGTCCACTTGCCCCTAGAATCAGCGTTAAAAGACATGATTTTCCTGAGCACGAGGTCGCCTTCTATGAATTCACGAGATTTCACCTTCTTATCAAAAGCTTTCTTCATTCTCTTCTGATATAACTGCCCATGACACAAAGCCTTCATTCTCTTCTCTTCAATCAAATTCAATTGGTCAAACCTGTTCTGGACCCATTCAGCCTCTGACAACTTGGTTTCCATTATCACACGCAAAGAGGGAATCTCAACCTCTATTGGGAGCACCGCTTACATCCCATACACAAGAGAGAACGGGGTTGCTCCTATTGAAGTGCGGACAGATGTCTGATATCCATGTAAAGCAAAAGGGAGCATTTCATGCCAATCTTTATAAGTAACAACCATCTTCTGGATGATCTTCTTGATATTCTTATTAGAAGCTTCAACAACCCCATTCATCTTCGGCATGTACGGAGATGAATTGTGATGGACAATCTTGAATTCTTCAAAAAGTTCTGTCATCATCTTGTTGTTCAGATTCGAGCCATTATCGGTGATAATTATGCTCGGTGCACCATATTGACATATGAGATTATTCTTAATGAAGCGCACTACCACCTGCTTAGTAACGTTAGCATATGAAGAAGCTTCCACCCATTTGGTGAAGTAATCAATTTCTACCAAGATAAAATGGTGTCCATTCGAAGCTTTGGGTTCTATCATTCCAATCATGTCAATATCCCACATAGAGAAAGGCCACGAGGAAGAAATAACATTGAGAAGTGTCGGAGGCACATGAATTTTGTCCGCATAAATTTGGCATTTATGGAACTTCTTTGCAAATCTGTAACAGTCAGATTCCATTGTCAGCCAATAGTAACCTGCCCTTAGCATCTTTTTAGCCATCGAATGTCCATTGGCATGAGTGCCAAATGAACCTTCATGAATCTCATGCATTAACATGTTTGCTTCGTGTCTATCCATGCATCTGAGCAAGACCATGTCATAATTTATCTTGTACAACACATTTTCACGGAGGAAGAAGCTTCCATCCAATCTTCTCAATGTCTTTCTATCTTTATTTGATGCACCAATCGGATACTCCTGAGTCTGGAGAAAATGCTCGATATCATAATACCAAGGTTTCTCATCTGTTACCTCTTCTGTTGTAAACACATGAGTGGGCATATCCAGTCGCCGAACTATAATTCAAGGTATATCATTCCAAGTATTCACTTGATACATAGAAGCCAGAGTTACCAGAGCATCCTCCATTTGATTTTCGTCTCTGGGGATGTGATGGAATTCAAATTTATTAAAGAAGGGTAATAATCTTCTAGCATAATCTTTGTAAGGGATCAAGTCGGGGTGACGAGTATCCCACTCTCCTTTAATCTTATTTATTACCAAAGCTGAATCGCCATACACATCTAGAATTTTAATTCTGAGATCAATAGCTTCTTCGAGACCCATGATGCAAGCCTCATATTCTGCTATATTATTAGTACAATCAAATGTCAATCTTGCAGAAAAAGGAATGTGTGATCCATGTGGAGTGACAATCACAACACCAATTCCTTTACCATAAGCATTCACAGCTCCATCAAATATCATGCTCCAGCGAGATTTAGGATCAGGACCTTCATCGGGGAAATCATACATCACAAACTGATAATCCTCAACTGGTTGGTGAGCAAGGTAATCTACCAACATGCTACTTTTAATAACTTTTTGAGTGCGGTATTCAATGTCATATTCAGATAACAGCATCTGCCAGCAGGCAATTCTCCCAGTAAGAGCAGGCTTTTCAAAAATGTACTTGATTGGATCCATTTTGGAGATCAACCAAGTAGTGCGATTCAACATATACTGCCGCAAATGTTTTGCCGCCCAGAGCATAACATGTCTTTTACAACATGGAATACCGCGACTCACAATCAGTAAACTTTTTAATGACATAATAAATGGCGTACTCTTCCTTCCCTGTTTCATCTTGTTGTCCCAGAATACAACCCATGGAATTATCTAACACTGTCAGATACATAATTAGTGGTCTTCCTTCAACAAGAGGGAGCAAGATAAGAGGTTCATGCAAATATTCTTTAATACTTTCAAATGCCCTTTGGCAGTCATCTGTCCACACACAACCTTGATCTTTCTTCAACAACTTAAAGATTGGTTCACACGTTGCCGTCTTATGGTAAATGAATATGGAAATATAATTCAAACGCCCGAGGAACCCTCTGACTTGCTTTTCAGTTCTCGGTGCTGGCATTTCTTGAATTGCTTTAACTTTATCAGGGTCAACTTCAATCCCTCTCTGGCTAACAATGAAACCCAACAATTTCCCTGACCGAACACCGAAGGTACATTTATTTGGATTTGAGCGGAGATGATACTTCCTCAAACGCTGAAACAACTTCAACAAATCTTCTACATGCCCTTCTTCAGTCTGGGATTTAGAAATCATATCATCAACATATACCTTAATTTCCTTGTGTATCAGATCATGGAATAGGGTTATCATAGCCCTCTAGTACGTTGCACCAGTGTTATTCAACCCGAAGGGCATCACTCTGTAACAGAATGTTCCCTAGGGTGTGATAAATGTTGTTTTTTCCATGTCCTCAGGAGCTATCCTTATTTGATTATACCCGAAAAATCCGTCCATGAACGAGAAAACTTTGAATTTTTTTTGTGTTATCCACTAACATATCAATGTGTGGCAATGGAAAATCATATTTTGGACTAGCTTTATTTAGATCTCTGTAATCTACGCACATGCGAACTTTTCCGTCTTTCTTCGGTACTAGGACAATATTGGTAATCCATTGAGGGTACACTGATGTCACAAGAAAATCGACATTAATCTGCTTTAGAACTTCTTCTTTGATCTTCACTGCCATATCTGGGTGAGTTCTTTGCAACTTCTGTTTGATTGGCGGGCACTCTGGCTTCAGTGGAAAATGGTGCTCTACAATATCTGTATCTAGACCAGGCATATCTTGATAAGACCAAGCAAAAATATCCACATACTCTTTCAACATCTCAATCAACATGCTCTTCACATAAGGATGCAGTAAGGCTCAAATCTTGACTTCCTTCGGATCTTCTTCTGAATCCAAATTTATCACTTCCAATGGCTCTTTATATGGCTGAATGGCATTCTCCTCGCGCTCAAGAAACCGTGAGACCTCTTATGGAATCTCATCATAGTCTTCTTCTTCGGTACCATACACAGGACATTCAAAGTTGGGAGAGGGTGCAGCGTCATTGTATCCAACGGGTTTTTTAATTAATCTGCACATATGATTTATGATTGCTTTTAGAAACTGACACATATAACAAGTGATCATTTAGATTGAATTTCAGTTATTATTTATTTTGAAAGGTTTTTTCTGATTACCATTTTCCAAGAAAAAAGCAAAAAATAAAAACACAATTTGGGACACAAAGACAACTTTTATTATTGATTTTAAAAATCAAAGCAAACCGATAGGCCCATACAATATCAATACTTTCAACTTGGGAAGAGTGAAAGCTTTTCAAAAATATTAACAAAAACAAATTACTTTAAAACACGCATGCAAGAGGGAACATCAATGGTGATCCAGTTCTGAACCCTAACTTTGTGCATCATATAATTTGGCATTTCTGGTTGTGCTTCATCTTCCATAATAGCATTAATCCTGGAAATAGCTGGATGAAGATAACCCCCACTATGAAAGATGTCTTGATACTTGCCTGCAGCAGACTTCATCTTCATGCTCTTACCTTTATCATTCTTCACAGAGAACCTCAAGCCAACTATATTCTTGTTTATAGGTGGATCAACAATCTGGCCCCATACTTCACTATGGCCATTATGCACAACCCGCTGAGCATCTTTTGTACCCCAAAATTTTCCCTCTCATTTATCAAGTAATCTCTCACAAAATCTCCTTTGATTCAAGACTGCATTAGGGTTGATCAACTCAAGACACCTCCTTAAGCACTAATGACTGAAAATTAGGGTTTGAGATTGCACAAGGACAATTGAAATTTTAATGCCTTATATGACTTTCATGGATCATTTTGGAGCCTCAAGATTGCTCATGTCAAGTTTCAAGTCTTGGATCACATTTTTGCTCAGTCAATTGATCAGTTGACCTAAAAATCAACTATATTAGAAAAAAGTCAAATGTGGTTAATTTATAGTCAAAATTCATAATTTTTGGTCCATATCAACAATATGAATTCACATATGTCATTTGATCAAGTTTGGATCATAATTCCTCAAGAAATTTGATCAGATCATCAAAAGGGAAAAATGGTCAAAATTAGGGTTTTGACTAAGGAAGTGCAATTTCTGATTTTTGACCTAGCAAATGGTTGATTGGTTGGAGACATGATCTCAAGTATTAAATTGCATCATTTTGACCTAATGACATTACTCCAAACTTCCCTCAAGATCAATTGATTGATAGTTGATTTTCAGTCAACTGTATACTGAAAAGTCAAACTTTAACTTTTTGGTCAAAATCAAGTGTCAAAGATCACAATTCATCAAAACATGTCAAAATATGAAACTTGTTCATCAATAAATCAAAAAGTCAAGATTTCATTTTGAAAAGTCAAAATTTCTAAACTTAGAAATTTTTCTAAGTGTTGAAAATTTCATATTTTTTTCATAACTTTGAGCCAATTTTTCATCATGGTGCAAGGTGATTCAAAGGAAACTTCCAACATGAAAGTTGTAGATCTCAATGAGATCTTAAACATTGTAGAACACGACTTATCCTAGAAATGCATAGATATCAAGTTATAATTTTGTGAATACATGTTCATGAAACATGGAAACTTAGTGAAATTTTGCCCTAGTTTAGGCAGGATTTTGACCTAACTTCATGGCAATTTTTCACATAGTTCCAAGAGGAATTTTCAAAAATGACCAACATAGAGGTTGTAGAGGATGTTACAAGCTTTCCAAAATTCCCAAGAACTCGTTGAGATTATGTTTGAGCAAAGAGAATCGAAGACAAGAAGCTGGACATTCATTCTTGAATTATAGGTCATTTCCATGATGAACAAGAATTCAAATCTCAAGCCCATGCTACATAAATCTTACTTTGCAGGCTTCTAACCTCTAAATATATCCATAATCAGAAGATTACACAACTATTTGAGCTATGATCCAAGTGCTAGAGTCTTTGTCCAAGTGATTATTCCATTAATGGAACAAAGTTCACACTTCCATTTTGGAAAAGTGACTTTAATCACAAAGTCAATGCATAGAACTCCTAACTTGTTCCATCTTAACACAAGCAATGTCAAAGGAAAAAGCAACATGTCTAGAGCCTCCCATAAACTCAGGCCATGCTTATACTATGCCTTGAAACCATCTTTTCCACTTTTCTTCAAAATCAAGTAACATAGCCATAACTCTATATCTTATATTTTCTGACCACCTCAAGTGCACTAACCTTTTTCATATAACCATATAAGTTATTTGCAAGCTAACACACGATTTGAAGCCCTTCTAAAACTGCCCAAACTCCCTCAAACTCCCCAAAATCAGAAATTGCCATACAAGCACAAAAACATGTCATTTCTAAATTTTTGAATCCAATATCCAAATCCCCTCATGCGTTTCTTGGCCAAACCATCCACAAAGTTTCTAATACACATATAGAAGCTATCCTACCCCCTGTTTTCAAACTGAAACACCATCTTCACTGTGATACGGTGGCAGAACCGGACTGTTTAATACTGGTTTGTGTTTTGCGTTTTTTGTTCACAAAATGTCGCGGTAAGCAAGAGTCACCACCGACTTTTATTTTATCCAACTGGAAAGGACAAAAGCACAGAAAAATTTATTTTTCATGATTTTGAGTACGGGGAGTAGATTATAGAAAGGGAAGGTATTAACACCCTTTTTATCCATAGTTTTCTACGGGCTCTTAGGTACTTGCTCATCATTTTAAAAATTGCTTCTGTGTTTGTGTGTTTTGAAAAGTTTTTGTTTTACTTCAATTTAACCCTTGCTTTTGTCTTCAAGAGTGTTACGAAGTCATTTTGAAAACTTTGTTGAAAAAGTGTTTGGTGTGAAAAAGTTTGATTTGAACAAGTACCTACTAGCATCTACCTACTCGAAAAAGAGAATGTTTTTGTTCTTGTTTTCTTTAGACAGCGATATCCCATTATTAGTGAGTAGGTAGCACCGCCGTTGGAGTTTTAAGGATCAATTCAAAAGGGACGTACGATCACTAAAGCAATGTTAGGACGTCTTAGTAATAACCCTAATGTCTTAAGATCAATATTCGAGGCAACATTTCCGAGGGAACTTTTCCGAGGCAACATTTCCGAACGGGACTTTGATCTGTTGTTTAAACAAGAGGGCGACCACTAAAATACCTTATACTTAATGACCATTTACCGAAGGCAACCGAAGTGGGAGTATACCCTAGGAGTGCACATGTGCGAGTGATTCAACTTCAAGTTATTATCTTTGCACATTTAGGGTTTGCTAACCGTTTTAAAATTTACATACAGTCTTGTCATGCAACCATATTATCATACATCTAACAGTTAATATTTGTGGAAATTAAAAATGCGGAAAATAAAGCTACGCTATTACAAGGCTTCGGGATTAATTACATAGCCAAAAACCCGTAAAACGAAAAAGTAAACAAAAAGTCATAATTAATCTATTACATCCCATGAGTAATTACATCAATATTGTAAAATAAAATAAACGCGCACGATGAATCAAGAACGATAGAAAATTAATGTTTTGACCCCGTCTAACCTAATTACATGAAAAATCATTTTTTGGTTGTTTTTGATTATTTTAAGAAAATAAGGTTTTAAATTAAATATGTACAAAATTACTAATTAAATTAAATTAAAGAAAATAATTAATTTTGACCTATTTTTGTATTTTGGTTATTTTGATAAAATAAAATAAAAATTAAATTAAACAAAAACCTAATTTTTCTAATTGATTTTAATTTATTTATAAAAAGAATTAAAGTTACCTAATAAATTAAATTAACTAACTAAATTAATTTTTTTATAAAACATAAAACCTAAATCTAATTGGATGAAAATTGATTTTATGATTTTATAAATAAAAGAATTAATTTTTTGTTAGTAAAATAATTTAAATAAATTAAATAAAAGAAACTATAAAAGAATAAAGAAAAAGAGTATTGGGCCTGTTTTCTAGCAATTGAGAGGGTCTCCATAGCAAATTCTGATCCCAAAATCCATTGGCCCACATTTGACTTTCAGATTCCATGTTGTGCATTGACCAGGGTGCATCATGGTCCTTCATGTGATGGCCTTTGGATCCAGATTGTGAGTAATCTGATGATTGAAAGATGATGGTCCATGGTGGTCTTTTGGCCTGTACAAGCGCATGATTATACAAGACAAAATAATATTGAAGAATATGGGGGACCTGGGATTCGAACCCAGGTCCTATGGCCTTTCCATTCACCTTCACACCAACTGAGCTGGCACACTTTTGTTGTATATGAAATACTAATAATTAATAATATGGAATAACATGAGTTAGTGGAGGATAAAAAAAAGCGCGCGCCATAAATCAAACGGGAAAATGGGATGATGTCACGCAGGTCTTCTTCTTCCTCTCTCCGTTGGCAAAAGTTATGGACTTTTACCTACGTATAAAAGTCCGTAGCTATAACCCCTGCATATTTCTAAATCACATACAAGCACGATAAATGAAATCTAATGTTGTGGACCAATTCGTCTTGGCCTGGTGAGCATCATGGTGCCCTTCTTGTGGACCAATTTTGCATGTACAAGAAAAACCCAAAACACAACAAGAAACCCTAACAATGGTTGATTTCTATACAGTTAGTGAAAATGTAATTAATGATTACCATTAGCTTACAAATGCTTCAAAGATTCAGAATATGTAAATGGTTCATGCCACAAATGCCAAAATAACGATATTGGATTTCAAAAAGGGAGGGAGGTCGTGAAGCATTTACCTCGCGTTTTTTGGCACAAAAACGCTTGTTTTTGATTGGTATAGGTTCCTTTCACTCCCAGGAAGCGAATGAGATGGCTTAGGAGTCTTGAAAATGCTTGGAAGTATGAAATCAAGTCACCACTTTTCTTGAGTTTTTCCAAGTTTCGTTCTTCCTCTACACGCCTCCAAACCTTGTGTTTTTGGTCTGCACTTGTCCACTATATACCAATGATCGAATTAGGGATACAAATGTGCCTTCAATCTTTGTCAATTATGGTCTTTGATCATGATTTGATTCTCATGAAGATCTTTCCAAAATAGGCCAAAAATCAATCTTTTCATGCACAAACATGCCTTGCACGATTTGATTTTGTTGCTAGCTGCACAAGGGACCTGAAATATGCACCAAATCTCAAGACTTAAATGATTTTGATATTTCCATGATTTATTTTGATTTAAATTGATTTATTGAAATACAAAAATCAAAATAAA